>AWOL01S0036373.1:76813-88439 GCA_000715115.1 Nicotiana otophora | reverse complement strand
AGGTTGTGAGTTCGAGTCACCCCAAGAGCAAGGTGGGGAGTTCTTGGAGGGAAGGATGCCGAGGGTCTATTGGAAACAGCCTCTCTACCCCAGGGTAGGGGTAAGGTCTGCGTACACACTACCCTCCCCAGACCCCACTAGTGGGATTATACTGGGTTGTTGTTGTTGTTATATATTGTAATATGAGTTGACATTAATTTTTAACCCTTCATAAATGTATTTTATGTCAACAACAACAACAATTATGCCTCAGTCCTAACTCCGCCTCTGTGAGATCGCTTACATTGGCTGTCCCAAGCTAGCATAAAGGAGGACATTACGGTAGGCAGCCAACCAAAGTAAAACTTGCTAATTCATAATGAATTCATGTAAGATAAAATCATAATTATAATTAATAATTATATTTTGACATAACTAAAATTTAAAACTTTGAGGACTTCTATAGGGACAGAGCTTTTTCCTTTATTGAGATAGTTAAATAAAATCGACAATCATCATTCTCACGATTTTGTATTATTTTTTGTTATCTTTTACTTATATAACTCAAAACTTTAAGATAATGCTTATGAGATTTTTTTAAAACTTTTGTTTTTTCAACGAGGTTCACGCGACTAGTAGATATGAATTGACCGGTGTCCGAAAATAGAAGAAATCTGTTTTTTTTTTGCCCCTTTCACTTTCTTCTCGAAGATGTACGTCAAGGGTAGATGAAAAAGAGATGCAAATGAGAAATAGGCGTAGATATAAATAGTTAATGAAAACACATATTTCTCTAGTTTTTATTTTCATTTCCTTTGAACTTTTTGATAACGTAATTATGTTTGTTCATTCACCCTTGCTTTCTAGTAAAGAAACTCTTAGAAAACGAATTAAGGAGCAGTTCTTTTCAGGTTTCTAATAAAACATTCTCCCTTTTGGCACAGAAACGTGAAAAATAGACATCATGAGTAAACTAGTACTCCTGCTTAATTACTGTATAGGTCAAAATCCGCCTATGTGGGATTTAACATGGAGCGTTATTATGGAAAGCGTTGTGACCGAGGTCGACTAGTAGATAACAGGGCTCGTAGCCGAGCAGTTAATAACGACCGGGGTCGAGTATCAAGGACAGTGCTAACGACTAGTTTTTGTAATAGGATATTTAAGAGAATATTTCATTGAATATTGTTTGTATTTGTACTTTTAGGGTTGAGTTAGGTATGTCCCATATAAATAGAAAAAGAAATAGGGGGAAATGACATGTAACATTCTCTGATAAGAGCACTTTTTGAGAAGAAAACTTTCTCTCTAGAAAAGATACAAATAATACTTTTCTAAGAAGATTCGATTATCTATTATTTCACACTTTTTCATCAGATCCGAGAATAGTTCCAGTATTATTACATTTGTCTATCACTCATCACTATTAGAAAGAGAAATCATCCACCCCATTCAATATTAGGTGAATCATTCTCCTTATTTACGTTAATGTCATTTACTCTTATTTATTGCTTGATATTCTTCCATCATTAATCATCTCGAAACATTCAATATTTGCATTTAATCCTCCACCTACACTGTCCGATTTTATTTGAGTTGGCTAGTTATAAATCTGGGGATATTATTATTAACTAGGTTTAATCTTTTTTATATAAAATTAATTAGTTTAATCAAAGATTTACACTTTTTGGTCAAATAATTTGGCGCCGTCTCTGGGGACGGGGAGTGTGATTTCTCCAGACGTTCGTTCAACTGCAATGTTAAAACCTGTTAGCGTGATGCAGCGCTGCACTATCTTATCCTCGAGTTTCATTTGTGCAAATACTCAAGGGTGGATAATGCACGCGCCGCTCCCATCGTCCACCATAATGCGTCTTACATCTGTATCTAATATTCATAAAGTGATAACAAGGGCATCATAGTGAGGGAAAACCAAACTGTGGGTATCTGACTGTCACGACCCAAAATCACACCCCATGCGTCGTGATGACACTTAGTCTCTAAGACTAGGTAAGCCGATTTCAATTACATTTTGAAGCTATTTTTTTATTTGAATTAAATAAATAATCAAAACTAACAGTAGAACAAATATGAATATACAACCTCCCAAGACTGGTAGTATTGAGTCACGAATTCTAACTGAATATATGGAATGATCACGAGGACCAAAGATAAATACTGTTTGATTATAAATTAACAGTACAATGAAATGAAAAGACTCCAAGGGACTGCGACGACCAAGCAACTCTACCTTGAATCTTTACGATCCCTCTTTAACTCTGCTCAAGTTCGATATTTCCAATATCTGGCTCTGCACTAAAATGTGCAGAAGTGTAGTATGAGTACACCACGGTCGGTACCCAGTAAGTATCAAGATGTCACGACCCGAAATTCCCACCTTCGGACCATGATGGCGCATAACATTTTACTTGCTAGGCAAGCCAATGTTAGGATAATATTATCTATTTTAAAAATAATTTTTAAATTTATTAATAACAAAGAACAAATGCGGAAGTAAAGTCTGAAATGTAGTGAATAATCCTTAAAAATCCCAGTATCTAAATACCATCCCAGAATTGATTTCTCAAGTACCCCGAGTGTGACTCGAATCGAAATCGGAACAAGAATTGGACGTAAGCAAAATCTAAAATTTTGCCTTCTGTTGTAATCGCACCTGCGGATTTTTGACCGCAGGTGCGAGCTCGCAAAAGCATGCCTTCCATCGCAGAAGCAGCGTGGGCAGGCTGGGCAAAGGTCCGCAGGTGCGGAAACTTGCACGCACCCGCGCGTCCGCAAAAGCGGAAGGCAGCGCAGGTGCGCATTTGTCCTCCGCAGATGCGAGGCCTCGCCTGGAAGCCTCATTTCGCAGATGCGAGCTCGCATGTGCGAGCCCAGGTACCACAGGTGCGAAAATACCTGGGCAGTGTATAAATCGAAGAGTCAGAGATTTTTACTCATTTTGGTCATTTTGAGCTCGGGTAAGGCGAATTCTTGAGCGATTTTCACGGGAAAAATTAGGGTAAGTATTCCTTATTCTATATTGATTATATTGCATGTTTCCATACTCATTTACATCATGAATCTGTGAATTTATGGAAGAAAAATTAGCTTTTTATAAAATCTTTCAAAAATAAAAATTTAAGATTTGAAGGTCCATTTGACATCGAAATTCGATGATTTTTGTATGGTTGGACTCGTCTCGGAATGGGTGTTCGAATTTCTTAAGTTTTTTCGAGATTTGAGATGTGGGTCCCACTCTCAAATATTTAAATGAATTTTGGATTTTTATCCGAAAAATTAATAAATTCATATAGATTTAATTCCTATGATTTGTATTGAGTATATCGAATTGTTTGTGAATAAATTTGAAACTTTTGGAGATAAATTTTAAAGGAAAAATTGTGATCGAGTAATTGATTGGAATTTGCAAAGCGAGGTAAGTGTCGTGGTTAACCTTGACTTGAGGGAATAGAACCCTTAAACTATTTGTTATGTGAAATGCATGTGAACGACGTATAGGCGAGGTGACGAGTGTCTATACGTCGTCAAATTAATTGTTTGCATAATTACTTGAAAAATCATAAATCGTTTTAAATCATGAATTAATTATTATAATAATTGTTTCTCTCCTATTCCTTGTAAATTATTAATTCTCGAATTCCTGCATTAATTGTTACATGCTATTTGAATTATTAAACTGCCTAATAATAATTAAGACACATAATTCAAATAGCATGTAACAATTAATGCAGGAATTCGAGAATTAATAATGTACAAAATAATAGGAGGAAAATAATTATTATAATAATTAAATCATAATTATTGTATGCTTGTTATCTTATAATTTTATATTAATTGTTGCATATATTGAAAAACTTTCTTCTATAAGAATTGGTAAATGAATATATTGGAGGAGCGGGTTGCACGCTGCAAGAACATTGAATTGGTAAATGTATATATTGGAGGAGCGGGTTACACGCCGCAACAGAATTGATCGAAATGAACATATTGGAGGATCGGGTTGTACACCGCAACTGACTTATTAAAAAGTCCATATTTGAGGATCGGATTGCACGCCGCAACAGACTTATTAAAAAGTCCATATTGGAGGATCGGGTTGCACGCCGCAACAGACTTATTAAAAGTCAACATTTGGGGGATCGGATTGCACGCCGCAATAGACTTATTTAAAATTCAATATATACACTTGATTAAAAATAATTATATGAGAGGATTGAAAGTGAATATATTGTGAGAGCGGGTTGCACGCTGCAACAGAATTGAATGTAAATATATTGTGAGAGCGGGTTGCTCGCTGCAGCAGAATTGATGGAAATGATAATTGGTTATGACTGTTGAATTGACTTCAATTATTATAAATGAGTTACCAGATTTATTTCTATTATTGTTGTTGTTACTAATATTGCGTACATGTAATGTAAGTGACTCGTCTTAGCCTCGTCACTACTTCGTCGAGGTTAGGCTCAGTCCTTATCAGTACATGGGATCGGTTGTACTGATACTACACTCTACACTTCTTGTATAGATTTTGCAGTTGGTCCAGTGGCATACCATAGACTTGCTCGGATTTCAGCTACTCAGAGGAGACTAGAGATATAACTGCACGGCGTTCGCAGTTCTGAAGTCCCCGTCTACTTTACTTTAGCTGTGTGTTTGTTTCCAAACAACTTTATTTTATTGAGATATTTATTTGTATTATTCTAGAAGCTCGTGCACTTGTGACACCAATTATAGGATGGTATTTAGACACCGTTGTTTTTAAGGATTATGCATTACATTTCAGACTTTACTTCCGCATTTGTTCTTTGTTATTAATAAATTTAAAAATTATTTTAAAAATGAATAATATTATTCTAACGTTGGCTTGCCTAGCAAGTAAAATGTTAGGCGCCACCACGATCCGAAGGTGGGAATTTTGGGTCGTGACACAAGACTAACCTTAGTGGAGTAGAGACGAGGTACAACCAACACACTCACTAGTCTATTAGCATGTGCAATATAATATACAAAAATAATAGAAAGCAAATAATAATAAAAGCAACATAAAACAACCAGTGATATGCACAGTAAGACAATAAAATCACCATTAATATCGCTCAACAATTGATAAATACAATTACACCCAGATAAATCAAGTTCTTCAATTAAATATCTTTCACATATAATTCTTACGAATACAATTCTTTTTCAAATATAATTTCCTCAAATAAATATCTTTCGAATAAAAACTTCTTTCACTAAATCTCTTCAAATATGATTTCCTCAAATAAATATCTTTCAAATACAATTCTTTCATATAATATTTTCTAAATAAAAGTCCTTCCAAATAAATATTTTGAATATAATATTTTCAATTAAAAAGTCACCCTGTGACACCTCATTTTATAATCTTAAAAATACGGGTCTCAGCCCATTTTTATATATTTCCATGGCACTTCGTGCCCATAATTAAATCATCATATTTTCCTAGCACCTCGTGCCCTCATTTCATATCACAACTGCACGGACAATTCACGTGCCAATATCCTCATTATTTACTCACGGCACCTCGTGCCCATATTTTATTTTATAATCCACATGGCAATAGTCACGCTCTCAATTTTAACATAAATCAAATTGTTATCAATTTACCAACAACAAGACAAATTGCACAAGGTATAAAAATAAACACAAGAAAATCACAACATCACATGAAAATCACCAACACTATAACTCCACATCATCACATATCGTCCCTGACAATAGCCACCATTATCTCTCCTATAGCCATCCTTATCCCTCCGCCCTGACAATATCAATAGCTACCCTTATCGCTCATATTACCACCCTTATATGTGATGATCCAAAATGTCATCTTTAAATTTAATAATTAATTATATGTTCTAAGACTTCGAAAAGTACTATTTATTATTCCTCGACTTACGTGCGCAATCCGTAAAATTTTATGGAAAGTTTTTATGTGAAAAATAGATTTAAAATATGGATTAGAGTTTTAAAACTCAATTGAGTTGACTTTGGTCAACATTTTGAGCAACCGGACTCGGATCAATATTTTGACAGTTTCGGTAGGTTTGTATCGTGATTTGGGACTTGGGAGTATGCCCGGAATCAAATTCCGAGGTCCCTAGCCCGAAATATGAAATTTTGAAGAAAAAATTAAAATGTTTAAGTTTGAATAGTGACTGGATGCCTAATTATGTGAAAATGACCCAGGAATAGAATTTTGATGATTCCAACAGCTTCGTATGGTGATTCTGGACTTAGGAGCGTGTTCGGAATTTTATTTGAAAGTCCGTAGTTAAATTAGGCTTGAAATGGCTAAAAACAAGAATTTAAGTTTGGAAGTTTGACCGATGAGTTGACTTTTTGATGCCGGAGTCGGAATCCAGTTCCGAAAATTTTCATAGCTCCGTTATGTTATTTATGACTTGTGTGTAACATTTGAGGTCAATCGAAGTTGATTTGATAAGTTCCGACATCGAATGTAGAAGTTGAAAACTCTTAGTTTCATTAAGCTTGAATTGGGGTATGATTCAAGGTTTTAGCATTTGTTTGATATGATTTAGAGGTTCGACTAAGTTCGTATGATGTTTTAGAACTTGTTGGTATATTTAGTTGAGGTCCCGAGGGCCTCGGGTGAGTTTCGTATGGTTAACGGATCAAAAACAAATTGGACTTAAAAGCTGTTGCAGTGTTGTTTCCTCTTCTGTAGGGTATTCTGTGTTGATATCTTGCCCAGGTATCGAGACCAGGGTTGACGAGGCTCAGGCTCGAGCTTGAGATCGAAGGCACGATTGAAGGTCCAGCTCGAGGCCATGATCGAAGGTAAGGCTCGAGGGCCAGGATCGAGACCCATGCTCGATGCCTTGATCGAAGGCCCATGCTCGATGCCCTGATCGAAGGCCCATGCTCGATGCTCTCATCGAAGGCACATGCTTGATGCCCTGATCGAAGTCCCAACCTCGATGCCCTGATCGAGGCCATGACCGAGGTCCAGGCTCGAGCATGTGATCGGAGCCGCGATCGATGCCCAGTTCGAGGACCAGTTCCGAAGGCTGCTGGGCAGTTTTAGAAAAAGAGGGCATTCGTCCCATTCACCATTTTTAACAAATTGGAGCTTGAGCAGAGGCAATTTTTGATAGATTTGCAAGGAACATACATTGGGGTAAGTGATTCTAACTTGGATTTGGTCTATAAATATAAATATATCATTGTTTTCACAATTTAATTAGTGTTTTGAGATTGAAATTTGGAAAAGTTTAGAAATCTCATAGAAACAAAATTTTGAGATTTCGGTATCGATACAGAGTTGGATTTGAGTGAAATTGGTATGGTTAGACTCGTAATTGAATGGGTTGTCAGATTTCATAACGTTTGCCGGATTCCGAGATGTGGGCCCCTCGGACGAATTTTTAATTAATTTCGGGATTTTTATTACAAATGTAGTATTTTCTTATAGAATTGATTCCTATAATTTTTAGTGATTGTATCGAATTATTTTGGATAGATTCGAGCCATACACAGTTGGATAATCGTGAAAAAGGCCTTGTAGTGGATTAAATTGGAGCAAGACGAGGTAAGTCTCTTGTCTAATCTTGTGAGGGGGGAATTACCTCATAGGTGATTAAAACTGAATAATTGTTGCTAATTGCGGGGGCTACGTATGCACGAGGTGACGAGAGTCCGTACGTAGCTACTATTAATGCTAAAGTTAGGGTAGTTTAAGACTCAAAGCATGAATTACTTGTGTGAATTGTATTCTTTATTAACTAAAATAATTGATGTATATATTGTGAATTATTATGAAAAGTAGAAAAATATGAAATTTTCATATGCTTAATTTTTGTTTAAATCAATTAATTGTTAAAAGAAATTGTTCTCCTCACAAATCCATCTTATAATAAATATACTCTCCTTCCGGAGGCACATAAGAAGATGTCATCCTTTCTTGTAGAGCGAGCCGAACGCCTCGACAGGATAGATGCATCTATGGATCGCGCCGCACGTCCCTCGGCAGTGTACATGACACTCTGGATCGGGTCGTACGTCCTCGGCAGAAATCGTGCTTAATAATAATAATAATTACACGATGCTTTAATAATTTATTTCAGCTTGTGAAGCTAATTAATAAATTGAACAATTCTTGGAATTTAATGAATTATTATTCTTGCTTGTTAAGGAATTAATTGTCACTCCTGTAAGTGAGGTTTAATCGATAAATTGAAAACTATTTGAATTAAAGGAATTTAATTAATATATTGAGAATTGTTACATTTGAAGGAATTTGATTATTTCTGCTGATTAAATAAATTATTGTGAATTCTGTAAATCATGTTGATTTAAATATCCTAGTTTTATTTCAGTTATTATTGTTGACCCATAGTTTGTGTCAAAGTCGGTCATCTCGTCTCTACCACGTCGAGATTAGGCTTGATACTTACTGGGTACACGTTGTTTACGTACTCATGCTACACTTGCTGCACTTTTTGTGCAGGATCTGAGACATGTACTAGTGGAGGACCTATCATCACATACCCACGTCATCCCGAGGCATAGTGGTGAGCTGCTTTTTTGAGCCGTATTGCAGCTACCAGTGTCTCTTCTTATATTTATATTCTATCTATTTCATTTCAGACAGTATTTGGAGTTTTGTATAATCTACTAGATGTTCATGCACTTGTGACACCGGGTCTTGGCACACACATTGGTAGAAATTGGTATTTTATTATTTTCCTGGAATAAAAGTTTAACCAATGTACGTTTGACTTATTAGTTGGCTTGCCTAGCTGTAGTGTTGGGCGCCATCACGACCTATAGGTAAAATTGGGTCGTGACATTATCGCTCTTATCGCTCCGCCCAGACAATATTCCAACAAACACAACAACAGTGAAATGCCACCCTTATACCCACATAATATCAATGGTGAAATGCCACCATTATCTCCTCAAAATAATAACTCACACAACACAACAATTTATACGGAAAATTATCACGGCAACATAACAAAATCAATTCATATCATAATTTGCCCAATGGCGACAGCCAAAATTCCAAAGATTCAACCAAATCAATTAATTTCACAACAAATAGCTGAAGGCTCGACACAATGTGTATAACACCCCCAAAACCATCAACAGAGATAGAAATTACTCAGCAAAAGCCTTCATTAATCCAAATTTAGATAATTATATAAACACTTCTTTTTAAACTTGCTTAATTAATTATTTGAATAGAAAAACTTCATATTAAAATTAATTTCCAAGAAATATTAACCCAACAATACTCACAAAATTTCATAAATATTTCAAGTAACAATCACATCAAATTGTCATATAAAAATAAATTTAACAACAAGAATTTAGGCATGGCAAACAGATGATTTAATAAATGTCTACAATTACCCAATTTACTCCACAATAATGCCTAAGACTTTAATCCAATAAAATTTGCACATATAATCCCGAGTACGTACTCGTCACCTTGCGTACACGGCTTTTCACATTTCACAAATGGCACATAAGACTCGATGCCTAAGGGGTAATTCCCCCACTCGAAGTTAAACAAGACACATACCTTTTTGAAGTTATACTGATATTCCCAAATCACCTTCTTGCTTGAATTGACCTCCGGACCGCTCAAATCTATTCAAATCAGTTGTATAACTTCATTAAAATTCATCGAAAATAATTCCGGATAATAAAACGTCGACTTAAAAATTTATTCCAAAAAGTCAACGCAGGGCTCGCTTCTCAGAACCTGATAACATTTCCACGAAATCGGAACACCCATTCCAATACGAGTTCAACCATACCAATTTTATCGAATTCCAATAACAAATCGACCTCCAAATCTTAAATTTGCGATTTATGAAGTTTCTACAATTTTTCCCAAATTTCCATCTCGTACTAATTAAATGATAAAATCAGTGATATATTCATGTATATTAACCAAATCCGAGTTAGAATCACTTACCCCGATGAATTGCTTGAAAAACTCACGAAAAAGCGTCTCAAACCGAGCTCCCAAAGTCCAAAAATAAAATAATAACCTAAACCTCGGATATATAGTGCATTCTCTAAACTTCCAATGTGCGATCCGCACAATTCCAAGTGCGGCCGCACATCCCAGCTCCTGCGGTCGCACAAAAATAGTGCGGCCGCACTCTCTTGGTGACTACACTGCTACGCTCTAGTATTTTGGCCATACCTTTCTCTACAAATATCCAAATGATAACTTCGTTATCTTTCTAGAAACTAGACACAAAGAGCTACAACTTTCATTTTTGAATCATCTCAAAATTCCTCTCAAATCAAAAGATATAAGCTTTCGAATTCGGACGAGCAAATCTGAGAGTTCTTGAGTTCGGCCGCACACTCCACTGCGGACTGAAGTGCGGCCGTACCAAAATTGTGCGGTTCATACAATTCCCGTGAGGTTCGCACCTCCCTTTTGCCTCAGCACTCCCGAAACTCATCCGGAACCTCCCATAACACAAACCATATATGAATTTCAATCATAAAATACGCTACGGACCTGCTCGCGCACTCAAATCACAGAAAAGAGGTCGTCTTGACCCTATATTGACCATGGTCAAACTCTCAAATTTCTTAACTTTACTAATCTCTCAACCAATGACCCAAAATATACACCCAAGCCCCTCGGGACCTCAACCAAATATACCAACACGTTCCAAAATACAATACGAACTTAGTGGAGGCTTCAAATCATGTCAAACAAATGTTTGAGTTACGAATCGTGCCTCGAATCGAATTATGAGTTTTTAGATCTTCCAACTTCTATATTTTGCGCTAAAACGTATCAAATAAATCCGGAATGACTTCAAATTTTGCATACAAGTCATAATTGACCTAATGGAGCTATTCCCATCATTGAAATTCCATTCCGGTCGTTTTCTCAAAAGTCAACTCTTCAGTCAACTCTTTCCATTTAAGCTTCTAAATAAGAATATTTCTTTTAATTAAATTTCTAATCTTCCAAAAATCAAACTCGACCACACCCGCAGGTCATAATACTTATTACGAAATTACTCGAAACCTTAAGTCACTGAACGAGGCGTTAATTCTTAAAACGACAAGTCGGATCGTTATACTGACTTATCGAAGATAATACTTTCTTCGAGTTCATCATACCGTTCATGAGTGATCGATCGTTTGAGCTTGTGGGTTGTGGTGAACGTTTCGCTGTTGATCAAAGCGTCGTTGCCGCCCCCGATGATCATTTGAATGGTGCGAGCCAGTGAGGGTGGTTTCGGCAGTCCCTAGTGTTGTTCACGTCCTTGGTCAAGGTTGGTCCTCCCTCGGTCGCTCAATAATTCTTTGAGGTGTCCTTGATGAAGCATGTTCACGACCTCCTACCTTAGGGCGATGCAGTCCTCAGTTTTGTGACCTCGCTCTTGGTAGAACTCGCAGAGGGCGTTTGACTTTCTAGTGCTTGGATATGACCTCATCTTTTGTGGCCACTTTACTTTTGGTCCGACCTTCTCTAATGCGTAGAATATTTCTAAGGGCGACACACAAAAACTGTGAGCAGATAATATAGGGGGCATACCTCTCTCGTTCCGGTGAGTCCCTGTCCTTGGTCTAGATGGGCCCTCTTTGTGGCGGG
>AWOL01S0036373.1:46048-67009 GCA_000715115.1 Nicotiana otophora | reverse complement strand
AAATCATGCAACCATCATGGTGGTAGTAGACCAATTTTCCAAGTATGCTACCTTCATCGCAGCCCCACAGAACATATCGGCAGAAGATACAGCTCGACTCTTCTTCTCTCATGTTGTCAAACATTAGGGTATGCCCAGCAACATCATTAGTGACTGCGACCCACACTTCACTAGCAAACTTTGGACCCAACTCTTCAGTTGCCTCAGATCCAAATTGAGTTACAACTCAAGCCATCATCATCATCAAACATATGATCAAACAGACCGGTTCAATGACATGCTGGAGGAATATTTCTGCCAATTTGCAACCGGGTCACAAACACATTGGGTGAAGCTTCTGGATGCTGCTCAGCTGTGTTTCAATTCACAAAAGTGCGCCCATACAAACAAAATCGCTTTTGAAATTGTTACCGGACAGCAACCGCTACTCCCACAGAATGTGAATGCACCAAACATGCCTACATATCATCGAGCTGCCAGTTTCTCGGCAGAATGGGAGCAAAATTTGAAGATAGTGCGGAGCTATCTTGTCAAAGCCCAAGACAGGGCAACGAGGTATGCCGAACAAAACCTTTGCTTTGCCCAACATCAAGTAGGGGACAAAGTGATGGTAAGAATCCCGAGGTGGAACTTGTTTGCAAAGAGGACCCAAGATCCCCGCCTATTGCAAAGCTATATCGGTCCTTTTTCCATTAAAAGGCGCATCGGGAAATCCACATACCAGCTGAACACACCAGCCCGGTAGAAAATCCATCCAGTCTTCAATGTCAGCCTCCTAAGGCCATTTCAGAAATACATGGAAGATCATTCAGAAAGACACCTCACAACACCGAGGGGAATAGACCTCCCAACCATCAAGAGCCTGACCAATCATCATCATCCTGCAGGTAAGGCTCCGAGGACGTCCCCAACTCAGGTGGGGGAGAATGTCATGGGCTGCTTTCCATCATCGACCCATGACCCCTTGGACGCGCCCTGTGGCATCCCGGCAAGCCTCCCAACACTTAGCGCCACGGTCAGTCCCGTGGTGTCGGCAGCGCCAAGTGACAAGTGCGCATGTGCCTCTGTCGCCCCACCGATAATCAGTGCCAGCGCCCAGCGGCTGGCGAATTCCATCAGTGCCACGCGCACAAACCATCATGTTGCCAACAGCATCTTCCGCACAGACAGTGCCCCGCACGCAGACCCAACGCCAAGCACCAGCGCCCAGCCGCTGGCAGATCCAAATAGTGCCGCACGCGGCAACAACAATGCGCGCGCAGACACTGATGCTCAAGACAAAGTTGCTGCCATCGGACTTGCTTCCATAGAAGACTAAGTCCTTTTCATTGTAATTATAGAGTAGTTTTACTTCATTCATTTTCAGTGTGCTTCTACAGCTTTCTTAGGTCAACTCATGTAACTTTGGTTTATTTTTTTTAAGCATTATTAAGGGGGACCAAAGCATTCAAACAATTCTCTGTACTCGTGTCTCTCCCCCCGACACCGCATTGCATCTAGTAATAGCTTTCATCATCATCAATACAATCATCAGCTTTTATCATCAATTGCTCATTTTTCGCTGCTCAATTGCTCACGACATTGGTTTTCCCGTACGACACTGATAATCTAGTCTAGCGTACGGAGAGGACCTCAGTTGGCGCATAGCAACCATACTGACATCGGTTGCTTAGCCTTACGTCGCCCTTCCAAGGAACTTCAGGAAGGCGCCGCGTAATTAAATTATTTTATCTTGTTATATTCTTCATCATTGATCTGATTTTTTTATACTTTAAATTTGCTTGACCTTTTTCTGCTAATTGTTTTACATGTTTAGTTGAAACTCGGTTCTTTTATTCTGTACATTATTTGCAGGTGGAAATTTCTTTAATTTAAATATTATTAATATTAAATATTTAATATTTTAAATATGGCACTGAGGCAATGTATTAAAAAAATTGAAATATTATTTGTTTTGCTGAGTTATTTACTCCCGAATATTTTGTGAGATTTTGTACTCATTGTGATTGAGCAGTGAGCTCCCTGTTGTGGAAAATATTGTTCATGTTGTTTATTTTGACAAATTGATATATATGGGTACTTGAGGTGCAAATTGTGATATATTATGATATTTATAAGTATGCGGTGAGATAAGGGTGGCTTGATACGCGTGGCTAGTAGGGGAACTACTAGAAGTCATGCGGTGTGATAAGGATGGTTAAAATGTGGGATGCTATTTTGGGAAAAATATTTTCTTTAAAATAAATTGTGAAGGCTCCCGCGGTGATATAAAGAAATAAAAATATTGTGAATTTATTTATGATTTGGGACTACGAGGAGATACCTCGGGAGTGCCCTTGTTGATATTTTATGGCCGCAGTTGCCTTCGATTATTATTGTGATTTTCTTAAAGTTGAAAATTTTTGTTTTGTTTCCGCGAGGTATTATTTGCCCTTATTTTGTGTAGTTAAATGGTGACATACTATTTACTCGATTCATTTCTATTGTCATTTTATTTTTATTATATTGTTATACATTTCACCATGTCTTTTATTATTCCAGTAAGGCCTGACCTGACCTCGTCACTACTCTACCGGGGTTAGGCTTGGCCCTTACTGGGTACCGATGTGGTGTACGCATACTACGCTTCTGCACATCTTTTTGTGCAGATCCAGGTATATCCTACTAGCCCAGACATCATTGAACTACCGGTGTACGGAGACTTGGAGGTATATCTGCCAGCGTCCGCAGACTCCGGAGTCTCCTTCTACCCTTATTATGTTATTTCCTTATTTTCTTTAGACTCTGACATATATAGAGACATTGAGGATAAATTCTTAGAAGCTTGTGACTTATTTTTATCGAGTTTTGGGAGTTGTAATTATCTGAATTGCAAACTTATTTATTTCATATTTCTATTATTATTCTGCATTGATAGGCTTACCTAGTCTTAGAGACTAGGTGGGATCACGACATCCTACAGAGGGAATTTGGGGTCGTCACTACTCTACCAGGGTTTAGACTTTGCACTTACTGGGTACTGCTATAGTATACTCATACTATGCTTCTGCACATCATTTTGTGTAGATCCAGGTATATCCTACTAGCCCAGACATCAGTGAACTACCAGTGTACGGAGACTTGGAGGTATATCTACCAGCGTCCGCAGACTCCAGAGTCTCCTTCTACCCTTATTATGTTGTTTTCTTATTTTCTTTAGACTCTGACATATATAGAGACATTGACGATAAATTCTTAGAAGCTTGTGACTTATTTCTACTGGGTTTTCGGAGTTGTAATTATTTGAATTGTAGTTTATTTATTTCAGATATTTATGATTATTTCGCATTCATAGGCTTACCTAGTCTTAGAGACTAGGTTCCATCACGACATCCTACGAAGGAAATTTGGGGTCGTGACAGGTTGGTATCAGAGCTCTAGGTTCATAGGCGTTACGAGTCACAAGTAGGTTAAGTAGAGTCTCGCGGATCGGTACGAAGATGTATGTACTTATCTTCGAGAGGCTATGTAACTGTTAGGAAAATATTCACTTCTTTGATTCCTTATCGTGTGCATTTGTTGACTTCGAATTTCTAAACCATTGTCTTTCTATTCTCTCACAAATGGTGAGGACACGCACAACTAGATCTGATGATCAGACACCCGCACCCCCTGTTGGAGCCGCAAGAGGCCGGGGTCGGGGAAGAGGCCGAGGAAGACCACGTGGTGCAGCTAGAGCACCTGCACGAGCTGCTGCAGAGGAACCACCAGTAGCTCCAGTTGGAGAACAGGCACCTGAGACGCCTGTTACTACTCCTGCACTTCAGGAGACTCTTACCCAGTTTTTGAGCATGTTTGGTACTCTAGCTCAGGTAGGGTTGATTCCACTTGCTCCTGCCACATCTCAGGCTGGGGGAGGAGCACAGACTCCCGCCGCCCGTACCCTAGAGCCACGGGCCCAGGTTGACCATGCCCCAGAGGTTATACTAGTGCAGCCAGTTGTCCCAGTTTGGCCTGAGGTTAGGACAGCAGTTTCAGAGGGGGAGCAGCTTAGGCTCGACAGGTACAAGAAGTACCACCCTCCCATATTCAGCGGTTTAGCTTCAGAGGATGCTCAGAGTTTTCTTGAGGAATGTCACTGTATCCTCCGTACTATGGGTATTGTGAATTCCAGTGGGGTTTCTTTCACGGCATTCCAGCTTAGAGGAGTAGCCTACCAGTGGTGGGGGGCATACGAGTTGGATTGTCCGTCTTAGGCAACTTTACTTACTTGGACTCAATTTTCTGATATGTTCTTGAGGGAATATGTTCCTCAGAGTCTTAGAGATGCATGGCACGCAGAGTTTGAGCAGCTGTACCAGGGTTCTATGACCGTGTCAGAGTATGCGGTCTGATTCCGTGATTTGGCTAGGCATGCACCAGCCTTAGTTGCTACTGTTCGAGAGCGGGTTCACCGATTTATTGAGGGTCTCCACCCTAGTATTAGATTCAGTATGGCCCGAGAGCTAGAGATGGACATCACGTACCAACATGTAGTGTCAATTGCTAGGAGATTGGAAGGTATGCGGATCCAGGAAAGGGAAGAGAGAGAAGCTAAGAGACCCCGAGATTCTGGCACATATAATAATTCTCGTGCCCCAGCTGCAGCTCATCATGGTAAAGGCTATGTGAGCTGTCCTATTCATTCAGCACTTCCAGCTTCCAGTGGTATTTCGGCTACTCCCAGACCTCAGGTTCCCTATTATGCACCGCCAGTGTCTACTATACCTCCTGCACGGGGTGCCTTCAATGGGCAGTCTAGTCGATCAGGCCCGAGCCAATCCCAACAGCCACGTCCTCCGAGGGCTTGTTTTGAGTGTGGTGATACTCGTCATATCATGAGGGATTGCCCCAGACTTAGGAGGGGTGTACCTCCACAGATTTCTCAAGCCCCAACTATTCCACAGGCCCTATGGTTTCTCAAGCCATGATTACTGCACCAGTTGCCACTCCATCTGCACAGCCAGCTAGAGATGGAGGTTGGACAGGTAGAGGTCACCCTAGAAGGGGAGGCCAGGACAGATATTATGCCCTTCCAGCTAGGACAGAGGCTGTTGCATCTGATTCTGCTATCACAGGTATTATTCCGGTCTGTCATAGAAATGCATCAGTCTTATTTGATTCAGGCTCCACTTGTTCTTATGTGTCATCTTATTTTGCCCCGTATTTAGGCATATCCCTCGATTCTTTGAGTTCTCTTGTTTATGTATCTACACCCGTGGGTGAATCTATTATTGTGGACCATGTGTATCGGTCATGTTTAAATGTTATCAGTGGTTTTGAGACTAGAGCTAATTTATTATTGCTTAGTATGGTAGATTTCGATATTATTTTGGGCATGGACCGGTTATCGCCCTATCACGCTATTCTTGATTGTTACGCCAAGACGGTGACGTTGGCTATGCCAGGTCTATCGCGGCTAGAGTGGAGAGGTACCTTGGATTATGTTCCTACCAGGATTGTTTCATTTCTTAAGGCTAAACGAATGGTTGAAAAGGGGTGTGATACGTATCTGGTATGTGTGAGGGATGTTAGTGTTGATACTCCTACCGTGTAGTCAGTTCCTATAGTAAGGGATTTTCCTGGCATATTTCTAGTGGATCTTCCAAGTATGCCACCCGACAGGGATATTGACTTTAGCATTGATCTGTTATCGGGCACTCAGCCCATTTATATTCCACCATATCGTATAGCCCCAGCAGAATTGAAAGAATTAAAAGAGCAATTATAGGAGTTACTTGAAAAGGGATTCATTCGGCCTAGTATATCACCTTGGGGTGCTCCTGTCTTATTTGTGAAAAAGAAAGATGGTTCTATGCGGATGTGTATTGATTACCTCCAGTTGAACAAGGTTACAGTGAAGAACATGTATCCATTGCCACGTATTGATGACATATTTGATCAGCTTCAGGGTGATAGAGTGTTCTCTAAATCGACTTACTTTAGGCTATCATCAGTTGAAGATTCGGGAACCAGATATCCCGAAGACTGCTTTCGAGCTCGGTATGGTCATTACGAGTTCCCAGTGATGTCTTTTGGGCTGACCAATGCCCCAGCAATATTTATGCACTTAATGAATAGTGTATTTCAGCACTATCTTGATTCTTTCATCATTGTGTTTATTTACGACATTCTGGTGTATTCCCAAACTCGGGAGGATCATGAACAACACCTGAGGACTGTGCTTCAGACTTTGAGAGAAAAGAAGTTGTATGCAAAATTTTCAAAGTGTGAATTCTAGCTTGGTTCAGTAGGATTTTCTGGTCATGTGGTAACGAACAAGGGGATCCAAGTAGATCCGAAGAAAATTGAAGAAGTGCGTAGTTATCCCAAACCGTCATCAGTTACCAAGATCCGAAGTTTTCTTGGTTTGGCGGGGTATTATCGCCGATTTGTAGAGGGTTTCTCTTCTATTGCTGCACTTATGACCAAATTAACCAAGAAGGGTACTCCGTTCAGGTGGACCGAGGAATGTGAGGAGAGCTTTCAAAAGCTCAAGACAACGTTGACTACAGCCCCAGTATTGGTATTGCCTAGAGGTTCAGGGTCTTATACTGTGTATTGTGATGCGTCACGTATTGGTTTCGGTGCAGTATTGATGCAAGACGGTAGGGTGATTGCCTATGCGTCTAGACAGTTAAAGGTGCACGAGAAGATATATTCGGTCCACGACCTTGAGTTAGTAGTTATTGTTCATGCCTTAAAGATTTGGCAACATTATTTGTACGGTGTCCATTGTGAGGTTTATACCGATCACCAGAGTTTACAATATTGTTTAAGAAGAAGGATCTTAATTTGCGGCAGCGAAGATGGTTGGAGTTACTTAAGGATTATGATGTCACCATTATCTATCATCCCAAAAAGGCCAATGTAATGGCCGATGCCTTGAGTCGTAAGGCGGGGAGTTTGGGCAGCTTAGCATATCAACCAGTAGTAGAGAGGCCTTTAGCCTTGGATGTTCAGGCTTTGCCCAACTAGTTTGTCAGATTGGATATTTCTGAGCCGAGCCGAGTTTTGGCTTGTGTGGTTTCTCAGTCTTCTCTTTATGATCGTATCAGAGAGTGTCAGTATGATGACCCCCATCTGCTTGTCCTTAAGGACACAGTTCAGCACGGTGATGCCAAGGAAGTCACTATTGGAGATGACGGTGTATTACGGATGCAGGGCAGGCTATGTGTGCCTAATGTAGATGGTTTGTGTGAGTTGATTCTCCAAGAGGCTCACAGTTCGGGGTACTCCATTCATTCGGGTGCTGCAAAGATGTATCAGGACCTGAGGCAACACTATTGGTGAAGGCGGATGAAGAAAGACATAGTGGAGTATACAGCTCGGTGTCTAAATTGTCAATAGGTAAAATATGAGCATCAGCGGCCAGGTGGATTGCTTCAGAAGTTAGAGATTCCGGAGTGGAAATAGGAGCAGATCACTATGGATTTTATTGTTGGGCTTCCACGGACTCAGCGAAAGTTTGATGCAATTTGGATGATTGTGGATAGGCTAACCAAGTCATCTCATTTCATTCCTGTGATGACTACCTATTCTTCCGAGCAGTTGGCTCAAATCTATATTCGCGAGATTGTCAGACTTCATAGCGTACAGGAATCTATCATCTCTGACCGGGGTACGTAGTCTACATCACGGTTCTGGAGGGCAGTACAGCGTGAGTTGGGTACTCGGGTAGAGTTGAGTAAAACATTTCCCCCGCAGACGGACGGGCAGTCCGAACGCACTATTCAGATACTGGAGGATATGTTACGTGCGTGTGTGATAGATTTTAGGGGTGCTTGGGATCAGTTCTTACCACTTGCGGAGTTTGCTTACAATAACAGTTATCAATCGAGCATTCAGATGGTGCCGTGTGAGGCCTTATATGGTAGGCGGTGCCGGTCTCCAGTGGGTTGGTTCGAACCGGGTGAAGCTAGACTATTGGGTACGGACTTGGTTCAAGATGTTTTGGAAAAGGTTTAATTAATTCAGGATCGGCTTCGTACAACCCAATCTAGACAAAAGCCTTATGCAGATCGAAAGGTTCGTGATGTTACATTCATGATTGGTGAGCGGGTCTTGCTACGGGTTTCGCCCATGAAGGGTGTTATGAGATTTGGGAAGAAGGGAAAGTTGAGCCCTAGGTATATTGGGCCTTTTGAGATTCTTGAAAGAATTGGAGAGGTGGCTTGTAGACTTGCACTACCACCTAATCTCTCTGCAGTTCATCTAGTGTTCCATGTTTTCATGCTCCGAAAGTATTACGACGATCCATCTTATGTGTTAGACTTTAGCTCAATCCAGTTGGATAAGGATCTCTCTTATGTTGAAGAGCCAGTGGCCATTTTGGACAGATAGGTTAGAAAGCTAAGATCATAGAACATAGCTTCAGTGAAATTGCAGTGAAGAGGCCAGCCAGATGGAGAAGCTACTTGGGAGACTGAGCGGGATATGCGGAGCAAATATCTACACCTATTTGAGACTCCGTGTATAATTCTAAACCCGTTCGAGGATGAACGTTTGTTTAAGAGGGGGAAAATGTAACGATCCATTCATCCGTTTTGAGTATTACAACCCTGATCTCCCATTTACTGCTCAATTTGTGCTTTAAAGTTGTTGTGTGACTTGCCGGGGTAATTGGTTCGGGTCCGGTGACGTTTTAGGAATGAATTGGGACACTTAGTTCCAAGGTTTAAAGTTTAAGTTAAAATAGTGATCGTATGTAGACTTATGGTAAACGACCCCAGAATAGAATTTTGATGATTTCAATAGCTCCGTAGGATGATTTTAGACTTAGGAGCGTGACCAAAAAAGTATTTGGAAGTCCATAGTAGAATTAGGCTTGAAATGGCGAAAGTTGAATTTTTGGGAAGTTTGAACGGGGATTGAATTTTTGATATCGGGGTCGGAATCCAGCTCTAAAAATTTTCATAACTCCATTATGTCATTTATGACTTGTGTGCAAAATTTGAGGTCAATAGGAATTGATTTGATAGGTTTCGGCATCGAATGTAGAAGTTGGAAATTCTTAAGTTTCTTAAGCTTGAATTGGGGTATGATTCGTGGTTTTAGCGTAATTTTGTATGATTTTAGGTTTCAACTAAGTTCGTATGATGTTTCAGTACTTGTTGGTATGATTTGACGGGTCTCTGGGGACTTGTTGTATTTTTGGATCATTGGTTGAGAGACTAGTAAAGTTAAGAAATTTGGGAGTTTGACCATGGTCAATATCAGGTAGTGACGACCTCTTTTCAGTGTTTTGAGCGCGCGAACAGGTCCGTAGCATGTTTTATGATTGAAATTCATATATGGTTTGTGTCCGACAGGTTCCAGATGAGTTTCAAGGTAGTTTCAGATCATTTCGGAGAAGTTTGAGTTTGCTGGTTTCTGGTGATGTACTGAGTGTTCGCAATTGCGACAAATTATTCGCAATTTGCGAAAACACTGTTCACTTGCAATTGCGAACAATTTGTCGCAATTGCGAATACTGTTCATGGGAGGTACTGTTCATTCGCAAATGCGAACCTGGACAGAATGTTTAAGATCTTAAATGGGACGAACCATTTTTGACGAATTGGAGCTCGGGAAGAGGCGATTTTTGGAAGATTTTCAAGAAAAATAACGGGGTAAGTGTTCTTAACTCAATTTTGGTTAAAATACCCGAATTCATTGTTGTTTTTATCCTTAAATCAGTGAATTGAGTTTAAAATGGTAGAAATATTCATAGACTTTAATTGAGGATTTGGAGGTCGAGTTGATGACAGAATTTGGTAAAATTTGTATGGTTGGACTCGTGGTTGGACGAGCGTTCATATTTCGTAACTTTTATCAGGTTCCAAGATGTAGGCCCCACTGTCGCTTTTTGGATGAAATTTCGGATTTTTATGGGAAAATTATATATTGTTTTATGGAATTCATTCTTATAATTTGCATTGATTGAATCAAATTAATTATGACTAGATTCGAGCTTATTGGAGTCGGAAAATCGAGGAAAAGGCATTCTACTTGACTCATTCAGCGTGGTCTGAGGTAAGTGACTTGTCTAACCTTGTGTGGGAGAAATTTTCCATAGGATTGGCATTGATGTGATAATTGTAATGTGTTGAAAGTCGCGTACACGAGGTGACGAGTGTGTACTCAAGCTAAATGTGGAAGATTATATTTTTTAAATTGTGTAGATCACTGTTGCATATTAATTAAATTATTTTATCTTGTTAAATTCTTCATCATTGATCTGATTTTTTTTATACTTTAAATTTGCTTGACCTTTTCCTGCTAATTGTTTTACCTGTTTAGTTGAAACTTGGCTTCTTTTATTCTATGCATTATTTGAAGGTTAATTTAAATATTATTAATATTAAATATTTAATATTTTAAATATGGTACTGAGGCAATGTATTAAAAATTTTGAAATATTATTTTTTTGCTAAGTTATTTATTCCCGAATATTTTGTGAGATTTTGTACTCATTGTGATTGAGTTGTGAGCTCCCTGTTGTGAAAAATATTGTTGATGTTGTTTATTTTGGCAAATTAAAATATTTGGGCACTTGAGGTGCAAATTGTGATATATTATGATATTGATACGCATGCGGTGAGATAAGGGTGGCTTGATACGCGTGGCTAGTAGGGGAACTATTAGAAGTCATGCGGTATGATAAGGGTGGTTAAAACGCAGGATGTTATTTCGGAAAAAAATATTTTCTTTAAATTAAATTGTGAAGGCTCCCACGGTGATATAAGGAAATGAGATATTGTGAATTTATTTATGATTTGGGACTAAAAGGCCGTAGTTGCCTTTGATTATTGTTATGATTTTCTTAAAGTGGAAAATTTTTGTTTTGTTTCCGCGAGGTATTATTTGCCCTTATTCTGTGTAGTTAAATGGTGACATACTATTTACTTGATTCATTTTCATTGTCATTTTATTTTTATTATATTGTTATACATTTCACCATGTCTTTTATTATTCGAGTAGGTCCTGACCTGACCTCGTCACTACTCTACCGGGGTTAGACTTGGATCTTACTGGGTACCGTTGTGGTATATTCATACTACGCTTCTGCACATCTTTTTGTGCAGATCCAGGTACATCCTACCAGCCCAAACATCAGTGAACTACCTGTGTATGGAGACTTCGAGGTATATTTGCCAACGTCCGCAGACTCTAGAGCCCCCTTCTACCCTTATTATGTTGTTTCCTTATTTTCTTTAGACTCTGACATATTTAGAGACATTGAGGATAAATTCTTGGAAGCTTGTGACTTATTTTTACCGGGTTTTGGGAGTTGTAATTATCTAAATTGCAGACTTATTTATTTCATATTTCTATTGTTATTTCGCATTGATAGGCTTACCTAGTCTTAGAGACTAGGTGCCATCACGACATCCTACAGAGGGAATTTGGGGTCGTGACATATGAACTTGTCGGCCATCTCTTCGAATGGTATTCACAGTTGCCCGCGTGCTCCATTGAACCATTCGAAGAGATGGCCAACAAGTTCGTAATGGAATGAAGCTAAATCCTGAAAAATGTGCATTCGAAGTAACCTCGGGAAAATCCTTAGGCTTCCTAGTATGACAAAGAGGTATCGAGGTCAACCCCGACCAAATCAAAGCCATAGAAGGAATAACAGAGCAATTAACCAGCAAACAACAGGTTCAGAGGCTGACCGGTCGTATCGCCGCCCTATCGAGATTCATCTCGCGATCATCTGACAGATGCCATAAGTTTTTCGGCATACTCAAGAAAGACAACTGCCTCTAGTGTACTTCTGAGTGCGTTCAAGCCCTAAAGGAGTTAAAGGCTTATCTGTCGTCACCGTCGTTGCTTTCTAAAGCAGAACCAGACGAACGCCTTCTCGTCTACCTCGCCGTATCTGAAGTAGCGGTGAGTGCAGTCTTGGTCAGAGAAGATAAAAGTATGCAATCTACCATCTATTACATTAGCAAAACCGTAATCGATGCCGAGACGAGGTACCCCCACCTCGAAAAATTGGCCCCGGCCTTGGTTGTAGCTTCGCGAAAGCTGAGACCCTACTTTCAGTGCCACCCCATCTCGGTAGTCACAACTTTCCACTTGAGAAGTATTTTGCATAAGACAGAGCTATCAAGCAGGTTATCCAAGTGGACTATAGAATTAAGCGAGCATGATATGACATATCAACCGCAGACGACGATAAAGTCACAAGTCCTTGCCGACTTTGTCGCCGACTTCAGTGCAAAACTAATGCCCGAAGTCGAAAAAGAAGCCGCCCACGCTTCTCCACAAACATAAGATCTATGGATTTTGTACACCGATGTCGCTTCTAATGTGTCAGGGTCCGGACTGGGACTTGTGCTCGAAGTCCCGGCAGGCGAAGTGATTTGCCAGTCCATAAGATGCCCGCAGACGACTAAAACAAGGCCGAGTATGAGGCCGTGATTGCAGGATTAAGGCTAGAACTCAAGTATGGGGCGAGACGGGTCACCCTTTGCTGCGAATCTCAACTCGTCGTCAACCAAAGTCACAGGGAACTTTCCAGATCAAAGAGCAAAGGTTACAAAAATACCAGGCTGAGATCTGCAAACCACTGCTCGATTTTGATGAATGCATGCCCGAGTTTGATGAATGCATGCTCGACCAGATCCTCGAGCACAAAACATCAAAGCAGACGACCTCGCCAAATTAGTGGCAGCTACTAAAAGCATAACCGAAGAAAGAAACGTGGACACCCTCCTCCACTCATTGATAGATTAAATCGATGTAAGGACTATAAATCTAACTTGGGACTGGCACAACCGTATTGTTACATACTTGCAGGATGGCGTACTCCCAAATGATTAAAAAGGAAGCCAAGAAGCTCCGTATGCAAGCGGCCAGGTACAACATCATTCACAACGACCTATACAAGAGGACGTATGGCGGCCCCATAGCGAAATTCTTAGGACCGAATCAAATGCGGCGCGTCCTAGAAGAAGTCCACGAAGGCCACTACGGGTCTCATTCCGGCAATCGAGCTCTGGTCAGATGTATCATACGGGCAGGTTACTACTTGCCTACTATGAAAAAAGAGACCGCAGACTTCATGAAAAAAGGCAAGCAATGCCAAAACTACTCTCCAATGATCCATCAAGGGGGCGAGCACCTCCACTCGGTCACTTTCCCGTGGCCTTTCATCAAGTGGGGAATGGACATCGTCGACCCCTCCCTACGGGGCGGGGTAACATACGATTGTTTTTTGTTTTAACTGACTATTTTTCTAAATGGGAAGAAGCAGGAGCATTCGCCCAGGTACGCGAACAGGAACTGATCGCCTTCATATGGAAAAACATTGTGTGCCGCTTCGGCCTCCCCAAAGAGATCAGTTGTGATAACGGGCCCCAATTTATTGGAAAAAAGTTGCCAAATGTTTTGAGAAGTTGCACGGGCAAGCGGAATCCTCCAATAAATCAATATTGAATATCATGAAGAAAAAACTTGAGGACGCCAAGGGATTATGGACGGAGCTATTACCAGAAGTGCCTTGGGCCTACCGCACAATGCCAAAGATGAGCACAGGAGAGGCGCCCTACTCATTAGTCTATGGGGCTAATGCGGTAATACCAGTCGAAATCAGAGAGCCCAGTTTGCGATACTCCTACGAGAGCGGGTCGAGGAATGATGAAAGCATAAGGCAAGAGCTCGACGAAGCCGAAGAACGGAGAGATATGGCCTACATAAGGATGATCACCTAAAAACAGCAGACAAAATGCTATTATAACAAAAAGGCCAAAATTAGACCACTCAAAGTCGGGGACTACGTGCTCAAGGCCAAAACACAAGCAAGCAAAGACCCGTGGGAAGGCAAACTAGGAACAAATTGGGACGGTCCATATAAAATCACGGCAACAACAAATAAAGGGTCATTTTAACTAGAAACAATGGAAGGAAAACTACTACCAAACAATTGGAACGTCGCCCACCTCAAGTACTTCAACTTTTAAGAAAAAACATCCTCCAAGTCGTACTCTTTTTCCCTCACTTGAGTTTTGTCCCAATTGAGTTTTATCAAGGAGGTTTTTAACGAGGCGACAAGGGGGACACTTCAAGTCGAAATACGAACGGAAAAAGGCACTGGACGGTCAGTTCATTGCCCAACCTCTCAACACATCTCCAGGTCGCCCAATGAAGGGACTAAATAGACTGGGACTGGAATGCCAACCCGAAAAACATGTAAATTTCTCCAAGAATATGAGCAAAACACAAATGTATGAAGTTCGCCCATGTTTTAGCTAGAGCAATTGCCTCAATATCTATTAAGCCCTCGGCCATAATCAAGTAAATGACATTCGACCTCGCTTGAATTAACTCACATTCGACGTCGCTCGAATTAACTCACATTCGACCTCGTTTGAATTAACTCACATTCGACCTCATTCGAATTAACTCACATTCGACCTCGTTCGAATTAACTCACATTCGACCTCGCTCGAATTAACTCACATTCAACCTCGTTCAAATTATCTCACATTCGACTTCACTCGAATTAACTCACATTCGACCTCGCTTGAACCAACTCAATACAGGTTATATTTGACCTCGTTCGATTTAACACCTACTAGCCCCCGGCCATGACCAAAACCAATTTTTTACGATTGAAGCGACCAAACGGCAAAACAAAAGAAAGAAGCGCGCAAGCCCGAACAAAAAGAAAACTATCAGATGCGAGCAGCACCATCCAAGGCTAAAGTAGATACCAGCAAAAGTATGTACAAAAGTTNAATTAACTCACATTCGACCTCATTCGAATTAACTCACATTCGACCTCGTTCGAATTAACTCACATTCGACCTAGTTTGAATTAACTCACATTCGACCTCGTTCGAATTAACTCACATTCGACCTCGCTCGAATTAACTCACATTCAACCTCGTTCAAATTATCTCACATTCGACTTCACTCGAATTAACTCACATTCGACCTCGCTTGAACCAACTCAATACAGGTTATATTTGACCTCGTTCGATTTAACACCTACTAGCCCCCGGCCATGACCAAAACCAATTTTTTACGATTGAAGCGACCAAACGGCAAAACAAAAGAAAGAAGCGCGCAAGCCCGAACAAAAAGAAAACTATCAGATGCGAGCAGCACCATCCAAGGCTAAAGTAGATACCAGCAAAAGTATGTACAAAAGTTACAAGCAAAAGAAAGAAAAACAACTACGCGCTACCTAAACCAGCAACACCATATCCACCCGTCTCTCCATCATCGCCGTCGGGGTATTCATCCTCGTACCAGGTATCCTGCTCAATCCCTTCCACGTCTTCCTCATCATCACCAGCTTGTGGTGTAGCAGGGTCATAGCCACAAGCAAACCAAGCTTTACGTGCCTTAGCACGTGCATTCTCTAAGTCAGCTTATGAAACAGCCTCCGCCCCCATCAGATCCCTAAATATATCCAGCTGGGCCTCTGCGTGAATCCATTCCTCATACAAATCTCGAGGAATATCAGGAAAAGCAGAAGTGCGGGATGAGGATGGCTGAGCCAGTAACTGTGAATTTTCGGCCTCGAGGGCAACAACTCGATCACCAAGACCCGTAGCCTCTTTTTCTAACTACCTTATCCGCTCATCAAGCCGCTCCTCTCTGAGCCTAGCCGTCTCCAAAGCGCAATCTCGTTCAGAATGGAGAACGCGGATAGTGTCCTCTAAAGCTTCTGCTTTATGCGCAGCTGATAACCGGGACGACTCCGCCTTCTCCAAACCCTGCACCTTCCCGGCAACCTCATCACTAAAAGCAGCCACTTGAAGTTGATATCCTCTAGCTCGGCACGCAATGAGACCACTTGGGCCTGAAGGTCGGCATATTGAACCTCCACCCCGCTGCTCACCTTGAGATCCGCTTCTTTATCCTTCAATGCACCCTCGAGATCATTACATTTTTCGATGACCTTCACCAATTCGTCATCTTTCTCCTTTAGCTCATTTCGGAGAGCCCGGAAGTTGCTACTACCACCAAGCCGCTGGCAAAACTCGCGGTGTTTATCACAATACTCGCAATATTTCCGCTCCATCTTGTGGAAGATGACCTTATGCCTTTCCTCTCGGCGGGAACTTTAAATTTCCAAGATCAAAGTCTGAAAAGAAAGCCAGAGAGAGTAAGAACAAAGCTGGATTCGACATGAAAAATGAATATGGAAATGGAATCCTAAGACCAAACTTACCCTAAGAGGAAGGTCGGCTATGCGCTTCGACAAAGTGGAATCCTTCAGTTTCTCGAGGGTCTTACCCTCCACATCGGAACAAAGTGGAGCAAGAGAAGGGACCACGTCCTCCATATTAACTAATATATCCCGGTCCAGAGGGATTGCAATAGTCCATGTGGTCCCCTCCAATCTCACCTCGAGCCGGGTGAGAGCTTCCCCCATCATCCTAACCTCCNAACTCACATTCGACCTCGTTCAAATTAACTCACATTCGACCTAGTTTGAATTAACTCACATTCGACCTCGTTCGAATTAACTCACATTCGACCTCGCTCGAATTAACTCACATTCAACCTCGTTCAAATTATCTCACATTCGACTTCACTCGAATTAACTCACATTCGACCTCGCTTGAACCAACTCAATACAGGTTATATTTGACCTCGTTCGATTTAACACCTACTAGCCCCCGGCCATGACCAAAACCAATTTTTTACGATTGAAGCGACCAAACGGCAAAACAAAAGAAAGAAGCGCGCAAGCCCGAACAAAAAGAAAACTATCAGATGCGAGCAGCACCATCCAAGGCTAAAGTAGATACCAGCAAAAGTATGTACAAAAGTTACAAGCAAAAGAAAGAAAAACAACTACGCGCTACCTAAACCAGCAACACCATATCCACCCGTCTCTCCATCATCGCCGTCGGGGTATTCATCCTCGTACCAGGTATCCTGCTCAATCCCTTCCACGTCTTCCTCATCATCACCAGCTTGTGGTGTAGCAGGGTCATAGCCACAAGCAAACCAAGCTTTACGTGCCTTAGCACGTGCATTCTCTAAGTCAGCTTATGAAACAGCCTCCGCCCCCATCAGATCCCTAAATATATCCAGCTGGGCCTCTGCGTGAATCCATTCCTCATACAAATCTCGAGGAATATCAGGAAAAGCAGAAGTGCGGGATGAGGATGGCTGAGCCAGTAACTGTGAATTTTCGGCCTCGAGGGCAACAACTCGATCACCAAGACCCGTAGCCTCTTTTTCTAACTACCTTATCCGCTCATCAAGCCGCTCCTCTCTGAGCCTAGCCGTCTCCAAAGCGCAATCTCGTTCAGAATGGAGAACGCGGATAGTGTCCTCTAAAGCTTCTGCTTTATGCGCAGCTGATAACCGGGACGACTCCGCCTTCTCCAAACCCTGCACCTTCCCGGCAACCTCATCACTAAAAGCAGCCACTTGAAGTTGATATCCTCTAGCTCGGCACGCAATGAGACCACTTGGGCCTGAAGGTCGGCATATTGAACCTCCACCCCGCTGCTCACCTTGAGATCCGCTTCTTTATCCTTCAATGCACCCTCGAGATCATTACATTTTTCGATGACCTTCACCAATTCGTCATCTTTCTCCTTTAGCTCATTTCGGAGAGCCCGGAAGTTGCTACTACCACCAAGCCGCCGGCAAAACTCGCGGTGTTTATCACAATACTCGCAATATTTCCGCTCCATCTTGTGGAAGATGACCTTATGCCTTTCCTCTCGGCGGGAACTTTAAATTTCCAAGATCAAAGTCTGAAAAGAAAGCCAGAGAGAGTAAGAACAAAGCCGGATTCGACATGAAAAATGAATATGGAAATGGAATCCTAAGACCAAACTTACCCTAAGAGGAAGGTCGGCTATGCGCTTCGACAAAGTGGAATCCTTCAGTTTCTCGAGGGTCTTACCCTCCACATCGGAACAAAGTGGAGCAAGAGAAGGGACCACGTCCTCCATATTAACTAATATATCCCGGTCCAGAGGGATTGCAATAGTCCATGTGGTCCCCTCCAATCTCACCTCGAGCCGGGTGAGAGCTTCCCCCATCATCCTAACCTCCTCGACGTCCAAGTCGGAGCCCGTCTCATAATCCTCTTCGGCTACATTTTTTCCCTTCATATCAACCCGAGAGGAAGGATCCTCGGCTGGTAACGAGGTCGATGGATCACCCCTCCGACGACCCTTTAAAACTCGTTTCGGGCTCAGGGAGCAACATAAATCCCTCGGCCCCCGACGAAGTTGGAATTGTGGGTAGTAGCTCGGCATCATCTCCGAGGTCTATGTTTGCCGTTTCTCTGACGACGAAATCCTCCCTCCCCGATATCGACAGATCGCCTCTTGCGGGGAAGCAGATTATCATCATTAGACGATGATCCTTCCTCATCGTCCTCATCAATTAGATGACGCAAAGGGGAAGTAGAAACACCCATTGCAGTAGTCGACGACCGAGCAGGCCTCACCACAGCAGCAGGAACAGAAACGGTTTTCCTCTTATGGAATGCCGGAGCAGGAGCTTTCTGCCTCCTCGAAGACCCTCGGCCTACAAAAGAGATTAGAACATCAACTCTTACTTAAAGTCGTAATGAACATGCGACCACAAGGTCAGGACGGCATATGTAAAGGGTCACTATATATATGAGTACGGACGGACGAACTCACCGGTCATTGAAAGCTTGGGCCCGAACTTCTTGAAAAAGGTCGTCCACTCATGAATCCCCATTATATGAGGAAAGACCTGGCTAACCCAATCATAAATATCCGCAACCAAAGGAGGAGAATCTGTCTCAGCTGAACGAGGAAAAGACAGAACGATTAGGCTACGACCAAAATGAGAAAAATGAGCACTTAGTAAAAATACTTACGGGCATAATTCCATGCCCCAGGAAATCCATTTGCATTTGCCACTACGTCCTCAATCTTGGCGTAGAAGTAATTAAACCAGAATTGACGATTTGCTTTATCGTCCATCTTCATTACTAAGCTCTTACTTCCACGGTGACGAAGGTACAACATTGTCCCCCTATAGAAACTGGGCGTGAAGAGGTGCATCAGGTGGCGAAGAGAGATCCCGCGGCCAGCCAATTCCGCGTACTTCATCGGCATGCGGATGAGCTTGTAAATATAAGGAGAAAGTTGAGTCGGACAGACATCATAGTAGCAACAGAAAGGGAAAAAAGTAGCCTACATAGAATAGATACGCGTAGAACGCGCAATACCCGGGGCGATGAATCTGCACCACATCGCGACCAGCCGGGACCAGATCGATGTGGGCTGGAATTAGCAATGGCAGTCGCATCCATCTCAGACTCCACGGCCTCAGGGTCGTCCTCGGGCAGTTTTGAGAAGTCAGTTCTAGCCTTCTCATTATGGGGAATTATTTCATCCACATCATCGTGGGGAGGCATGCGCACCGCCAAGGGAACAGGGTCAGGTACCCCCCCTCCCCTCCAGAACTGGAAGACACGTTAACCAATTTTGTTTGTGAATATAGGAGATGTAAATGCAGAAGAGTCAAGAGTAGCAGGAGCCACCAAAATCAGTGAAAGCAAGAATATGAAATAAGGTCAAGAAAACAAGGACTCTGAATAAGGAAGGAAGAAGAAGATATGAAGGTCCAATTTCTAAAATGCAAAGAGTGAATCAAAGGATTGTGTATCCCTATTTATAATAGTTCAGGCATTAATATCGAAAAAGCAAACCGTCGTTACCCAGCTCAAGAATCGAAACGGCAGGGGCGCGGGAAACGATACAAGGTATCGGAAAAATGCGTAATAATGACGCATGATGACATGACGTCACTCTGAAACAATGTGACCCTGGGTTGCGGCTCACGGAAGGCCATGTTTCCATCCCGTCCAAAACGCTACTACTCGACCTGCTCGCCTAAAAAACTTCTCAACCATAACTAACAGAGTCCGCTTGTCGAGGTCGCCCAAAGTCGACATCAATAAGCGGAGGGACTAACTGTATAGGTCAAAATCCGCCTCTGTGGGATTTAACATGGAGCGTTATTATGGGAAGTTATGTGGTCGAGGTCGACTAGTAGATAACAGGGCTTGTAGACGAGTAGTCAATAACGACCGAGGTCAAGTATCAAGGGCAGTGCTAATGGCTAGTTTTTGTAATAAGATATTTAAGAGAATATTTCATTGAATATTCTTTGTATTTGTACTTTTAGGGTTGACTGGGGTATGTTCCATATAAATAGAAAAAGAGAAGACTTTATCTCTAGAAAAGATACAAACAATACTTTTCTAAGAAGATTCGATTATCTATTATTCCACACTTTTCTATCAGATGCGAGAATAGTTCTAATATTATTAAATTTGTCTATCACTCATCACTGTCAGAAGGAGGAATCATCCACCTAATTCGATATTTGGTGAATCATTCTCCTTATTTACGTTAATGCCATTTAATCTTATTTATTGCTTGATATTCTTTCATCATTAATCATCTCGAAACATTCAATATTTGCATTTAATCCTCCGCCAACACTATCCGGTTTTATTTGAGTTGACCAGTTATAAATCTAGGGATATTATTATTAATTAGGTTTAATCCCTTTATATATAAAATTAACTAGTTTAATCAAAGATTTACACTTTTTGGTCAAACAAGTACTAATCCACTTGATTAGTGAAACATCAAGTACTAAGGATCAAATACCCAATTAATTACATGTAATGAGCCAATCAACCTTCAATCTGAATCCTAAAAAGTTTGCACATATTAAATAGATTTCTTAAAATAAAAATATAGACAAGGTGAGTTGCTCTGATGGTAAGCACCCTCCACTTCCAACCAAGAGGTTGTGAGTTCGAGTCACCCCAAGAGCAAGGTGGGGAGTTCTTGGAGGGAAGGATGTCGAGGGTCATTTGGAAACAGCCTCTCTACCCCAGGGTAGGGGTAAGGTCTGCGTACACACTACTCTCCCCAGACCCCACTAGTGGGATTATATTGGGTTGTTGTTGTTGTTGTT
>AWOL01S0036373.1:19295-45364 GCA_000715115.1 Nicotiana otophora | reverse complement strand
GACAAGGTGGGTTGCTCTGATGGTAAGCACCCTCCACTTCCAACCAAGAGGTTGTGAGTTCGAGTCACCCCAAGAGCAAGGTGGGGAGTTCTTGGAGGGAAGGATGCCGAGGGTCATTTGGAAACAGCCTCTCTACCCCAGGGTAGGGGTAAGGTCTGCATACACACTACTCTCCCCAGACCCCACTAGTGGGATTATATTGGGTTGTTGTTGTTGTTGTTAAAATAAAAATAAATANTCATCGTGGGGAGGCATGCGCACCGCCAAGGGAACAGGGTCAGGTACCCCCCCTCCCCTCCAGAACTGGAAGACACGTTAACCAATTTTGTTTGTGAATATAGGAGATGTAAATGCAGAAGAGTCAAGAGTAGCAGGAGCCACCAAAATCAGTGAAAGCAAGAATATGAAATAAGGTCAAGAAAACAAGGACTCTGAATAAGGAAGGAAGAAGAAGATATGAAGGTCCAATTTCTAAAATGCAAAGAGTGAATCAAAGGATTGTGTATCCCTATTTATAATAGTTCAGGCATTAATATCGAAAAAGCAAACCGTCGTTACCCAGCTCAAGAATCGAAACGGCAGGGGCGCGGGAAACGATACAAGGTATCGGAAAAATGCGTAATAATGACGCATGATGACATGACGTCACTCTGAAACAATGTGACCCTGGGTTGCGGCTCACGGAAGGCCATGTTTCCATCCCGTCCAAAACGCTACTACTCGACCTGCTCGCCTAAAAAACTTCTCAACCATAACTAACAGAGTCCGCTTGTCGAGGTCGCCCAAAGTCGACATCAATAAGCGGAGGGACTAACTGTATAGGTCAAAATCCGCCTCTGTGGGATTTAACATGGAGCGTTATTATGGGAAGTTATGTGGTCGAGGTCGACTAGTAGATAACAGGGCTTGTAGACGAGTAGTCAATAACGACCGAGGTCAAGTATCAAGGGCAGTGCTAATGGCTAGTTTTTGTAATAAGATATTTAAGAGAATATTTCATTGAATATTCTTTGTATTTGTACTTTTAGGGTTGACTGGGGTATGTTCCATATAAATAGAAAAAGAGAAGACTTTATCTCTAGAAAAGATACAAACAATACTTTTCTAAGAAGATTCGATTATCTATTATTCCACACTTTTCTATCAGATGCGAGAATAGTTCTAATATTATTAAATTTGTCTATCACTCATCACTGTCAGAAGGAGGAATCATCCACCTAATTCGATATTTGGTGAATCATTCTCCTTATTTACGTTAATGCCATTTAATCTTATTTATTGCTTGATATTCTTTCATCATTAATCATCTCGAAACATTCAATATTTGCATTTAATCCTCCGCCAACACTATCCGGTTTTATTTGAGTTGACCAGTTATAAATCTAGGGATATTATTATTAATTAGGTTTAATCCCTTTATATATAAAATTAACTAGTTTAATCAAAGATTTACACTTTTTGGTCAAACAAGTACTAATCCACTTGATTAGTGAAACATCAAGTACTAAGGATCAAATACCCAATTAATTACATGTAATGAGCCAATCAACCTTCAATCTGAATCCTAAAAAGTTTGCACATATTAAATAGATTTCTTAAAATAAAAATATAGACAAGGTGAGTTGCTCTGATGGTAAGCACCCTCCACTTCCAACCAAGAGGTTGTGAGTTCGAGTCACCCCAAGAGCAAGGTGGGGAGTTCTTGGAGGGAAGGATGTCGAGGGTCATTTGGAAACAGCCTCTCTACCCCAGGGTAGGGGTAAGGTCTGCGTACACACTACTCTCCCCAGACCCCACTAGTGGGATTATATTGGGTTGTTGTTGTTGTTGTTAAAATAAAAATAAATGTAGAGTTTTAACCAAAGTTACTGAATTCGTCTAAGCTCTAAGCTCTGCCCCTATCTTAAAAACAATTGATCTTCAAGATTAGGGTGATTAATCACCCATCATTAAGCCCATTCTTTTGTGTTTTAAATCATGACGGAATTCAAAAAGCCGCCAATATTGATGATTCCACAAGTCATTAGTCAAATTGGGATTGCTTCGTATGGCAGCTACTTAAGACGAGATTTTGTCAACGAGAGTACGTAAATAGGATAACTTCACTATCATCCAACTTCCAATTTATTGCATGAACGTCATAAAACTAATTTGTGTAGCGGAAAGAAAAAAAAAACTCAAGTTACTTACATATCACATTAGATAAAGTATGCTGAAAAATGCCAACTCCCGACTATGCCATTCTTGGCGACAGTAATCGTCGACGAGAAGGTGACGGTCACTTAACATAATATATAGTTTCAGTGTATTATGGTTATATTTAAAAAACAAGTCTCAAAATGCAAGTCGGGAAACAATCTGACACTAGAATTAAAAGTTCATCAGAACAGTGACATAAAAAATAAATAAAGAAACAAGAATTGAAGTCTTTCTGTACTTGATTGCTTGAGCTTATGATCAAGAACTTGAACGTGTTTGAGTATAAATACAGTTACCTCCCTTTTTACAAAATCTGAAATTAAAAAATTCAGAAAGTGGAATTGCTTTAAGAACTGTAAATATCTTTACATAACAAACAATGATCAGAAATCAATCTCCCTATAATACTTCCTTGTTCAATTTTCATACTACTACTCTGCCTATTCCAAAGGTGCACACCATAAGTTTCCCCACTGAGTTGTAGCAATTTGGCTTCTATCCATCTTGAATGACTTCTTGAATTAAACTTCATAAAAAAACCTGATATTCTAATCCAATCAACTGGATAAAAAGCAATTGGGGGTAAGATAGTAAAGTTAAACTCATCTCTATTTGTGGAGATCATTAACTTCTCTACTACTCGTGAAACCAAATATGGTCCATTTTGTCCCCACTTATTCCCATTAAAAGAAAAAGCAAATTCCTCCATAAACTTATAAAGAAGTGGATGTTCTTTATCAAAAATCAACACTGCATTATTCAATCTTGTCCACTTCCCATTTGCACCTATGCTTTGTGCACCAATTGAATTCCTCAATCTTGAAACATCTTTCAAGATTATAAAATCCGTGTCGAGATAAACACCGCCATATTTGTACAAAACCGCTAACCTAATCAAATTGGATAAATTCTGAGCCAATGGAATTTCACCGGGGTCTTTTTTACCGTTCTTCAGGTCATCAAACCAAGATTCAACTGGCGTGTTGTTGAACAAAAAAGATAACTCTGATGTCACAGCGTGAACTTTATACCCCAACTGAATTAAGGGTCTCAAGATTTTAACACCACGAGATGTATCCAAAGTTCGTGACAAAATTATCAAACACCCTTTTGGATGGGCTTTGAATAGAGTCTCTAAAGCAAAAAATTCCCTTCTCCCAAAAGAACTAGCAGGAGAAATCCATGTCATGAAAAATTGAACCGAACAACTTCTTGTAATTAGGAAGTTGTTTACTCTGCTATTGAATTGACTTGACAATCTTGTTGACTTCAATATGCTAAATTCAGGCAACTTTTTTCTGAACCAAGAAATTCTTTCTTCTTCTGTGAGATTATAAGGAGCCACCAAATTCACATGATCTTCTTCTTCTTGTTCTTCTTCTTTGATAATATATGATGGTTCATTAATTTCCTCCTTTTTGTAAAACAAAGGTTTGTGTACAAAAGTTGACTTGAGTGGCTGCTGAGAATTGGTTTTTGATACAAAAACAACAGAATGGGATATTGAAAAATTAGATATGAGATTATCAGAAAAGCTGATAATACAAACAATCAAAGCAAAAGAAAGAATAGAGAAAAGATGAAACTTTTTTGTTCTACTAATTCTGTAGTAGTCAAACATCTTCACCATTGGAATAGTACTAAATTTTCTATGGTGCTATTAAAAGGTGATGTAACATATTAAGAAGGAGAAAGAAGAAATTAAAGATAGGAGAAGAATGAAGGTTTGAATTTGTACAAGGAAGTTTATAGTTGTACGAATTTGAACACTTCTAATGTTATTTTTGGTAAAGTTAATAGTACAACTTAGCTTAGGGAAGACTTATGGCTGCTGTTTGGAAGGGGATGTATAAGGAAATGAGAAGAATGTTGACTTGTAGAAAAAACATATTTGTTTTGGTTTATTTTATTGAGGAATTAAGATATCTTTTACATACAAGAGGAATAATAAGGAAGAATTAAAAAAAGGTAATATCATGAGGCCAAGTTAATTATAGAAGTCGCCTCTTTTATTTGGGTCGATAATTGCTAGTAAAGAAAGTTCAATAAATACTAATACTATACTAGTAATCTATATCTATCTATCTATCTATATATTTATATTTATACTATATTAAAAGTACGAATGCCCTTAGTGAAATATCGTTAGCCTTTTTTATCCTTTAAAAATAGATTTCACATTGGATAAAATTATAATTATAATTTAATTATTTTCCAAATATTTAGAACTTTAAATTAGTTAATTTTTTTCTTATTAGAACTATGTAAAAATTCCTAATATTTAGGAATCCAATATTGAGTTAGATTTTACTTAGATAATTTTTCTGTATTTAATGTAACTATTTTCCTTACATATAACCCTTCCATGTTTCCAAGTTTTTACACGTTAGGAATTGTAATGAATTGCAAAGTTTTTGTCTTCGTGCATGTTTTCAAATTCTAATTCTTTGTCCATTTCTTTTTTGGACCATGTGAGTAGCAAAAATTCTAATTTTTCATATGTAGACAAAGTGTTTAAGGTGACTTATACATTTTTATACTTAATATAAGCACTTTAATTAATAATGATAGATAGCACGTACGTCATCTTATATATTAAATATCATTGTCATTAATTATTTTATTGAAAATTCAAAAATTAAGTGAAAGTCTTGTCATAACAGGAAGTGTTAATATTTAGAATTCAAAATTGAATAATATTTTAATTCATATTAATTATTGTTTTTACTTAAATTGCATAAAATAACTATAACTCCTTAGTTTAATTCATGTTCAAAGAAGAAAACTCGAAAATTTAATTTCAAATTCCTATTTATCAAGATCTAATATCAACTAAATAATGTATATAAACGAACAAAGTTACACTGATTTTGACAATTTTATTTTGAATCAAAATATCAAGGTATATTTTCTTCTACATCTAATGATAAATTCAAATAAAATTACTATATTGTCAATTCAAACGAGAGAAATGAGTTTGAATATAATGATAAACAAGTAAACAAAAAACGATAAAGTCCACAAGGAATAAGTAAGAACTATTTGTTACTAAAATTGATAATATAAGTATGTGCTCTTTCTATATTCAATGATATTTTAGGTTCTAAAACTTTGTGTCTTTTGCTTTGTAAATATATACGACTTTTAAATCTCTAGATGTTACTGACATTAGTGCTAAAAATATCTCAAAATTCATAATTATATTAGTTAATAATCAAAAACACAAAAGGGATATTGCATTTTTTAAAAGAAAAACACAACACTGTTTTTGATCCTTGATTTGAAGAAATACTTGAGGAAACATTAAGTATGTATTGTATATTAAGATGAAGCAAGGAAAAATATATAATTATATTCTGACAAATAACACTTGTATATGATTATATAACAATTAAAGATTGAAAAATGTCATTTGTGGAAGTTGAATTTTTAATTATTCTTCACTTTTACGCGCCTAAAAGAGAGAGTGTGTATGTATGTATGTATATATATATATATATATCCATGTTCTTTAACACATCGACGTCCAGAGTTTATCAATTATCAAATAGCCAACTTCAGAGGGTAGCTAAGACTACAAATTGTTTAGGATTTGTTTTTTAACATACGCTCCATAGTTTTTGCTAAGTAGCATAGTCGTTTTAGAATCCATTAATAATAAGTAACTTCATTACAATCTTAACCTCCTACTTCTATGAAAAATATATATATACATGGTTATGTGCCTGGATAGAAAAAGAAAGCTCACTCCAAAACAAAAAAGAGTTAATAAAAATTATAGCGATTGAATAATATCTTTTGCAATAATAATTTAATATTTTATTAGATTTAATCTTATAACTCAAACACAAATTTTAATATTTATGTAACTTTATAATTTTATATTCATTAAGATAAGGTACACGCGCAACGCGCGTATCCTAAAACTAGTTTATATTAAAAGCACGAATGCCCTTAGCGAAATGTCGTTCGCCCTTTTTACCCCTTTAACATAGAGTTCACACCGAATTGTTTTCCTAATATTTGGACTTTTCACATTAATTTAAAGTTTGACTATGAAATCTTTCCTTATTTGAGTTAGGTAAATACTCCTAATACTTAATAGGAATTATATATAAGATTCTTTCCTTATTTAAATTAATTTTTTTAAAAGAATTATTAGTTGAGTTTTTCAATATCTTCTAAAACAATAGTAATTAGATGACTTTAGAAGTCGTTATCCAAGTTTTGAGAATTTGTTTTTAATACCTTTTGCAATAATAATTTAGTATTTTCTAATATATTGAAAACAATTGATATGATATTTCTTATTGATCATAGAAATAGAACAATTGTATTTTGGTCTTGAGAGTTTCTTTCTTCGTTGAAGTTAGCTAATTAGGATCAATAGTTTTTAGAAACTTAATCTTTTGTTAATTTTTATTTTATAACTCAAACACAAATTTTAATATAATAATTATATAATTTTCTAAAAATCTGTATTCGTTGAGATAAGGTACACGCGCAACGCGCATATCCTAAAACTAGTGTTTAAATATGTAAATAAGGTCTAATTGACCTTTTGATTATATAAATTGTTTTAAAAAATTGCCGCTTTTATATGTATTTTAAAAAATTATTACGAAAGAATTTAAGTTATATAAACTGATTGTGTAAAGATTTTTTATACCATTATTAAATTTTAACTCGTAATAGCATGTTAATTATTATTTTTATTAGATTACCAATTGATGTCATAGAGATTTACCTTAATTAACTTAAAAGTGATCTAATTTTGTATATATTCTTTACACCATCTGTGTATCAAACTTAGACTCGTCCGTAAATTTTAGCAAACCACTAAACGTATTATCAAGAAATTGGAATAGTTATTCTTACTACGGTATTGATTTAAAGTGCGAAAAGAAAAATTATTTTTGCCTAAGTTCTCATTTTGTTGTCCAATTTAGGAGAATAATATATGGAGTTTAGTTATTACAACAGACACTATTATTTTTCCCTTCCATAGTTAGAAGAGGCAAGAATTTGATTTAGTCCATCCATTGCAAGTCAAGAATTAGAGGCTACTTGTGTATAAAATAATTGTTGACAACTGAATGATTTGGAAGGATAAGAAGAGATTTTGTCTTCAGAAATTTTCTAATTGGGTTGATTATAAAATTAATAAGACTAGAATGTGCTTTTCTTTTATCTAAATATAATTCTTCTTTTTTCAGAAAAAAAGATAATGATATCATACAGCTAAGCCACAAGTCTGGCATAGCAAATGTCAAATGTCAAATTACAAATTTAATCATTGTGAGGCATCTTATCTTCTATAGTTTTCTAGGTTAATATTTATAGTCACTTGTCCTAAACATCATTAAAAGCAATCATTTCATTTTCTCAAGAAAAGAAAAAAGTTTAGTTTTTTTTTAATTTTCTCTCTTTTGCTAACCAAAATTCCAAGTGATCGAGGAAAAATAAAACATCACCGTTAATGATCCATACTTGAACGAAAGATTGGTACTCCTATTTCTTTGTGTAGAGAAAAGCTTATCTTGGTATTCCCATACATGCCTAATTATCAGAATTAAATTCGACTAGATAAATTTACATTTTTATAAAATCAGATAAAGGACTATAAGTTATAGTTTTTGTTGTATCAAAATAGCGAGAGTATATATACATCTAAGCTACTAATTCAAAGTTCACTTCGTTTGACCTTTCAAAAGCAGAAAATGACAAATATTGTTGAATTAAATATTAATAACAAACAAATAGGAACAAATTCTGGGCCTAAGCTGAAAAGGGGAAAAGAAAGGAAAAACGATATTGTATGGCCGTTATAATAATAATAATAATAATAATAATTTCTGACGCGGACTAAAAGTGTAAGAAGCGCAAAAGAAAAATCTATGATAGTTAAGCATTTCCAATAGGAAAGCTCTAGCCGTATAGGAGGTTGTCCAATTAAATCAACTTGAATTTATTTCTGCCATTTTCGAACACCCTGGAATTTTGCAAACAATTATTATTTTCAATAATCATGGAGTTAATGGATTTACCTAGGTCAATTAATAGACTAATCAATAAAAGATTTTTATCTTCGACCAGTTTCAGTCATGAGATGACTTTTCCCTTACTCTTTTCATTCACAATCTCTCTCTATTCACTGCTCTTCCTGTGGGTCGAGCCCTCTTTCAGTCGCCCTTTACATTTAAGTCAGTTGAGCTATTTCGGCTCCTAGACCAGTTTTGATCTTTCAAGAAATACCCTCAAGTTTATTACACTATCATAAATCAATTGATATATGTACCTTGTATTAAAGGATAAAGTGGAAACATTGGAATTCCTCAATATTTAATTAGAACATTTTTTCTCTTTAGACCTACTCAACGAAAATTCAAATTAATTGGACTTACAATATTCATATACCGTATGAATAAATCGAAGAAAAAAATCAATAGAATATGTGTACCATTATTTATTTCTTGTTAACTAAAAGATCCAAATAGCGCCTTATTCTTCTAGTTAGTTGGGAACCAGCACAAAGAAAGTCTATCATTACTGAGTATCTTATTAACTATTTGCCATAAATAATTAGTTTGTTCTTATTAAGCTAAGTGCTCCAGGAGTCGCCCACTTGTGCAATTCATCTCTTTACAAAAATATAATTAAGGAAAAGACGTGCATTAATTGAGCCTTTAATTTGCCATGCCCTTCAATTAATGTACCTTCTAATACTTTCCATTAATCTATCTTACATTATTTCCATATTATTAATGCAAGGTTTTCGTGTATGTTTAATATAATTAATTCTTTTCCGCAAACTAATTTAGCAAAGGATTCTGTAGAATCAATTAAAATAAACTGACACTTGTAAAAATTGGAATGATAATGGTGCGGCAACGAAACAAAAGAATTTATATTTTTATCGTGTGTGTATGAGCAAATATATTAATATCGTTGTATGATTGTATTACCCTTTATAAGTAAAAAAGATATTCTTCTCTGACAATTTATATCACATTATTGTGTAAATAACTAAATATAGGGCACCATCCTAATCACTCATAGCGCTTCATTTCATTACCATCATTTCCTACATTAGCTTTGGTATTATGCATTTCTGGCTTTCTCTTACCCACGGTGGGCGTCAGTCGGTTCGGTTCAGTTTTTTCGATTTTCGATTTTCGATTTGTGATTTTAATAACTAAAATCGAACTAAAGTATTTTCGGTGCGGCTCGATTATTTCACGGTTTGGTGCGGTTATTTTCGATTCGGTTTTTCGGTTTTAAGCTTGTCAAATTGAGGTTCTTTCTCAAATAAAAAATGAGCATCAGACAAAATCTTATAAAGTTTTTGACGCTCAACGCATGTGCTTGGCAAACAGGCCTATTGTAATATGTTTATTTAGGTAATTTACTGTAATATTTATAGCATGAAATTTTGTAAAGAAATAATAAATGTGCACTTTAATACTAAGAATATATTCTCATTGTATTTACCTTATCATTTTAATTTCTGCAGGGAAACAATTAGATGTAAGAGAATTAAACTCTCCCACTTCTTTATTCATGAACTGGATACTACTTCTTCATATTGTTTATTTACAAAATTTTCTAATATATGACCACAAATATCAAAGGAAAGTAATTAAGTTAAAATAGTTCAAATTTCAAAAGGGATGAGAATGGGTGAAAAAAAGGAAGGAAATTTCTCGATATGCCATTATGATTATGAGAGCATTTTGCTCTGTTACTAAACAGGTGTTACTTCAATTTAGCTCCAGGTAGTTACTTCATAAATCTAAGTTCCGAAGAAAAAAAGGATTTGCTTTAATACTTAACTAAACAAAACGACAAACCTAGCATGTATACAGTAAACTAAAAATTACTCTAAATTCTAAAGGGCTAATTTTTGAAAGTGGGACTTTGGGGATTGGGCTTCGGCATTTATAATAAGTGAATAAGTGATTGAGCCTATATTTAACATGTTAACTGAAGAGGAGCCTAGAGGCTATAGGACCCATACTAAACCGAGACACCGAACCGAATACCGAACTTTTTAAAAACATAAACCGAAAAAATCAAAGTTGTCAGTTCGGACGGTTTTTCTGATCCGATCGATCTTATGCCCACCCCTACCCACCATTGCTATCGCTTATATTAGAACAAGGTTCTGTTATTACGAGAAAGAGGCAAACTCGAAAATAAAGAACATTAAATTTTAACGTGAAAAACCTTTCAAATCGACAAAGATCCAAAAAGCTCCAATGTATCAATAAGAGGGTTATAAAATAAGAATAAAAATAGAATCCAATTGCAAATGGGAATAAAAACCAAAAAAGAATAAGATTAGATCATTGGATTTTTGGTTGGAGAACATGAACATGTGTCTGACAGGTTCTTCTCTAGTATCTAGTGTTATCAAAGGCGAAATGCAGTAAAGCGTAAATAAAGAGTGGGTTATAATGGAAAGAAGGTTGAAGGGAAAAGTAAAGAATGAGTTGCAATAGGCAATAGCAATTCTTAAATGAGCTAAAGAGTAGCAAAAGAATTTAAGTATCATCCTAGATGTGCAAGAATGGGAATTACTCATTTGAGCTTTGCAGGAGATTTATTACTCTTTGCCAGAGGTGATTTATCTTCAGTAACTGCATTACACTAGTGTTTCATTAAATTTTCTAATGCTTCAGGAATATTAAGCAAACTTAGGTAAAACTTGGGTATGATGTTCAAGAATTATGCTAGGCCAAAAGCTAAATTTGCAATGTGGTTACAACTATAAGGTAAGCTACTGACAGCTGATAGATTGAACAAATGGGGTTTGAAAATAGATTTATGTCACACTCATGATATCAAACATGGAAGATAACTATTCTTAATTACCAAACATATTGCAAGTATCTAGTTGGAACTCTCAAAACCAGCAAGCTAATATGTCTTACATGGTATTAAATAACCTTTCCTTCCCAGCTACTCCTAACTCTATCTTACATGAGAAGGTTAACATAATGGCTACTCTAAGATCTTAGGAGGGGCCAATACATTCTTGCCATGATCACTTTGTATTTCCAAGATTAGCAGAGAGGGGAAATTTACAAATAACAAAGAATATGTGCACCTTTAAATATTACTATGGAATAACACGTCGCTGCACTTATCTTGGTATCATCTCGGTTACACTCTGATAACTATGGAACTCTGTTGTTGCAAATTGATTTATGGATTTTACGCCCTCCTTTCCATTGGAGGATGAAGTCAGGAAACTACCATAACTCGATTGTTTAGAGCTATGTGGTCTATAGACTCCTGGCTCAGTTAACAACTTCTCGTTTAGCTTGACATCTTTAGACAGCATTTCCATTACTTGTTTCATGTTAGGTCTATGGTTATAAGCAGCTTGGATACAAAAAAGAGCAACTTTAATGAAGCGTAGAACTTCAGCCTCGGGATACTCTGTCAGCTCCGGATCAACAAGATCTAGAAGCTTCCCTTCTTCTCTAAGTTTCCATGCCTGCAGAAGTTTAAAACCGTCGAGAAATCAGTATAGAGGAAATGATCTCTTTGTATAATTGTAGTGGCACGCCATATGCTGTGTATTCAATACTACGTGAGGAATTAATACTTTTCACATCCCTTTAAGATTCAAACTCTGTAAAGGGTTTGAGTTAATGTAGGTTGATGACGGGCTAAATGAATACATAAATTTGTATAGCCGACCCCAGCTAGTTTGTGATTGATGATTAATTAATTGATATTGTGTCCTTTAAGATCCAAAGAATTTGTAAATGGTCCAGCAAATGCACGACCTTCGGACAAACATCACACAAGAAAGGAAACTCTGTGCATCTTCAACTTTCTTCTTTATTTTCTAGTAAGATGCATTAGGAAAGCAATTTGCTTTTCTAAACATGATATCAACAGATTCTTGGAATTGCAGTGAGCACATCAAGTGAACGAATAGTTAAAACACAGAACCATGAACTTGAACTCACAATTTTCTGATGGCCTGGAGTTGATCCAACATAAAGGGCAGCCCAGTGCACTAAGCTCCTGCTATGCGTGGGGTCCGGGGAAGGGCCGGACCACAAGGGTCTATTGTACGCAGTCTTACCCTGCATTTTTACAAGAGGCTGTTTCCACGGCTCGAACCCGTAACATCCTGGCCATATGGCAGTAACTTTACCGGTTACGCAAGGCTCCCCTTCGGGAGTTGATCCAACATATAGTAAAATAAAGCTATGAACTATGTCTACTTAAACTTAGGAAAGTAGAAGAAAGTCATTTGATGCCAACTAGCAATTTTTGTGACTTGCATCGAAAAATTTATTGTTCTTAATGAAACCTACCCATTCGACCAGTACCAAGAGATCTTCTCCAAATGCTGCGTTACTGCTGCTTCTGCCACTTATAATTTCAAGTACAAGAACCCCGAAACTATAGACATCAGCCTTTTTCGTGAGCTGCCCTAACAAAGCATACTCGGGAGCAAGATATCCTCTGCACAACAAGAAGATCATTGATAGTAAGAACAGAAGAAAGGACGACGTCATGCAGAGAAACAAATAGATACAGTGCAGAATTGCTTGTGCTCTATTAAAAAATTCAATGTACACTCACATTGTTCCAGCCACTCGAGTACTAACATGAGTGATATTATCAGGAAAAAGCTTCGCGAGGCCAAAATCTCCAATTTTAGGATGTAGATTTTCATCAATAAGGACATTACTAGCCTTAATATCTCGGTGAACAATTGGTGGTTCCGCATCCTCGTGAAGAAATGCTAGACCAGATGCTGTACCCAAACATATAGCAGCTCTCTTGGGCCAATCTAGGGGAACGCGTTTACCTTTCGAACCTGCAATGACAATCATACATGGTGCTTAGAAATGCACTTAGATGACACTCCTTTCAATACTAAAAGCAGATGATCTCAGAGACGTTGGTTAACAGAATTATCAAAACCTAAAAGCACATTCTATAAGATACATGTAATATTCTTTTAAATTCTCCTCCCATTCAACCTTTCCCATTGCTAAAGAAGGAAAAGAACCATAAACATGGGCCTTATTTTATCAGATTACTCATGCACATTGGCTAAAGCAGACTACTGCAGACTCGTTCGCTACTGTCTATATATGTTCTTTTGGTTCAAATGAATATTTCATTTTGTGAAAATTACCAAGTAAAGCACTGGCAAGGCTGTTATTCTCCAAGTATTCGTACACCAGTATTCTATTGCCACCCTCTATGCAACAACCAATCAACTGAACAAGATTTGGATGTCGGGTATTTGAGATCATAGTAATCTCTGTCAACAATTCACTCGTCCCTTGTTTTGATTCAGCAGAAAGACATTTGATAGCTACAGGCCTTCCATCCCTCAAAACCCCCTGCAATCAAACAATCAAGTTGCTTGAGTACGCCAACTAAAGTTGGCTAAAGGAAGAAAAGTTTAGTTACTCATCTTCTCTCTGTCTTTACATTATAAAGGCATTATTTGTGTAGAAAACTGTAAGCACTAAAAGATTGATACAAGTCTCACCTTATAGACAACTCCAAAACCACCTCCTCCTATTTTGTTCGATGGATGGAAATGCTCCGTTGCGGATCTCAATGAGTTATAACTAAACAGCCTTACATTGTTGGTTGCAAGCTCTAATCCTTCATCGTAAAAGAAGGAAAGTATGTTAACTCTTGGAAGATTAAATTGGAAACAAAAATAAGCAAAAGAATAAGAGAACACGTCTGAAGAATCTTGAGCAAGTACTCAAACAAGTTAACTCCCTTACAGTTCATACCATACAAAATTTTTGGTTGCACAAACAGGTATTTACGAGGCATTACTTCTAGTCCTCTCTATTCTAGAGGAAGTAATCAAACATGTAAATATTCAGTTAGATAGTCATCCAAGTTAGAATAAATAAGCTACTTGTAGCATAGACATGAGAATGGACTTAAAGTTGGCATCAGTTCTGAAATATTAAAACTTATTGGATTGAATTAAGCTCATATCATCATGATATTAGGAACAAAAAGAAGATCACCATATCTAGTTTCTTTGCTGGTATCCTACATGTGCCTTAATCTATATTGGATTTAAATAATACACACTGACAATCTATAATGGCTTTTCCTGACCGAGGGTCTATTGGAAACAAACTCTCCACCTCCACAAGGTAGGGGTAAGGTCTGCGTAAACACTACACTCCTCAGACTCCACTCGTGGTATTTCACTGGGTTTTCTGTTGTTGTTGTGCACTAACAATGTAAAACGATTTTTACTTTACCAATGTAGCTTTACGTGTTGTAACAAATCATTTACCATGCTTTGCAGGTTATCAGTCCATATTTGCTATTAAAAAAAAGTTACTGAAATTGACTTTTAAATAACCTAAAAAGAAAGGAGATATGTTTTCTAATGGTATACATAGAAGTTAAGTTTCAACTTTCAAGCTCTGTTACAAATCCAGAGGTTCAAATAACATCAATTTTCATTCTCATCAACGAATTGACAGGCATCAAGGGTTTTCCAGCTTCATCTCACAGTTCACTTAGAATAAGTTTTACATGAAACAAAAATACTCCGTATTAACCACGAATTAAAAAAATGAGGCAGGAGCTACAACAATTGCTAAATTCCGAAAGATACCAAACGATTCATGTTAAGGAATAAGGATTAATACTCCCTATGTTTCAATTTGTTTGAACCTTTTCAGAGTTTGAAGGTCAAATTGATTAATTTTCAACGTAAATTTGGACATAAATTCTTTAAGTTTCTTGAAATATACTATTTAATTAGAAACTATATAAAAAGTCATCATGCTCATTAAGTCTGTCGCTTGTCATAAAAGAAAATCTTGGAAACAATAGAGAGGGAATTGATGTTACCTTGTACTTGAGTTTCTCTGTTGTCCTTACACTGCAGAATAGAACGAAAACAACAAAAAACCATTGCTGAAAAGTTTGAAACTTTTCAACACTAAACTGCCTCTTCAATCCAGATAACACCTATCTGCGCGAATACCCAAACTAAAAGAAGAAGAGGAAAAAGAAGAAGAAGACAGGGAGAAACACAAGAATTAACTAGTGGGTTATTTTAACTGGGATCAAGCACGACATATAAGTTATACGAGTTTACTATAATTTGAGAGAGATAACAAACGACGTATGTGGTATATCGTATATCGTATATCGTATATATGTAGGGAGTATAAGGAAGTGTGTAATGATATTTCTAGCTCTTAACTCCTAAGAGGGGGAACTATATAAAATGAGTGTGTGTGTGAGAGAGAGAGGTTGGTTGATTGACAACAAGATGGGAAAAGGAAGGAAGAGAGAAGTAGCAGTTGATGTTCACTTTCTATCTGTCATCTGTGAATGCCTGTGATAGACATATTTTGTTGGAAAATTTTATTTTATTTTCAACTGTGCTTGTTTTGTTAGCAAGTTTGACAAAAAAGTTGAAAAGTAAAAGGGAGTTGAAGCTTGAGTCCGAAAAATCAACTTCTTTGCCCAAAACAACAAAGGTAACTCCTCTTATCAAACAAACGAACTAGTATGTCAAAGTTGAGTCCAAAAGTCGAAAACATATTTTGCAATTAATAGGGGTTATTGAATTTTATCCTTAATTAATAGTACTAATTTCGAGTTCTTATTCTTGGAAATTGGAATAAAGAATCTTTTACCTTTTTTATGAATATACATACATTATTTGAATCTGAATTAGTTAAATCAATAAATTTCGAATACTAAATACTCTATCCGATCTAGTTTAAGCGATTTTTTGGTCTTTTTTATGGTCCACAATATTTGATTTTTTCAGATATCGAGAATGAATTTATTTCTTCTTTCCAAAGTTACCCTTGAAATAAAGAGCCTAGGAGTAGTTTGTTATATTTTCAATGAGCAAATTAAGGTTAGGGATTTTTTCTTTCCTATACACTATATGAAACTTTATTACCAAAATTGTCCAAATTTTGAAATTTACCCGACCTAAACACGTTTTACCTTCAAAAAAATATACATTCATTTAAAATAGACTTCTTTCTTCGGTAAACTTCCTTTTTTAGATGCAATATTTCAGTTAAAAAATTGAGACGCAATCATCGCCCCATAAATTCTGCAAAATCCTTCTTTTACGCAGATTTTCTCTGATTTTCCATAAACAAGGCAACAAATTCAAAAAAAAAGTTTCTGAAGAAAATAATTGTAGATTAACGTGAAGTATTGACAATCAGCTCTGAACATATAGCTACATTCTAAAGTTTTCATAGGATTGCGTAATTATTTTCTCTACAATTGAATTGAATTTGGCGATATAATATCAAAATTGGCGATAATGCTTCAGCTCAGTGGTCGACGGGATAGCTTTGGGAGATATGTAGATTTTGATGTTGACGGAATTGTAGTCAATGTATATTCAAATTATAGTCAATTGAATGCCGCAATTGCAGAGCACTTAATGATCGATACTTCTGTAAAAATCATCGAGATTAAATATACAGTCAATGAACGCTGTCCTCCAATGGAAATTCGAAACGATATGGGAGTTCGAGTGTATATGGAGACGAAAAAGGAATACAAAAATATAGGAATGTATCAGCTATGTATAACAGTAAGGGATTTCGATTTGGAATGCAGTATGTCGAATGTGAGCACACTTGTAGGCTTGCTCTATTTTTTTTAGTCATGATATTTTTCAATTTCAAGTTGTCTACAATTTTACTACAAATTATCTACAAATATACTACATAACAAATGTAGTTCAACTGCTATGTCTCTAAACACAATTGAAGCATAGCTGTTACACGGTAATTAAGGTTTGAAAAAAGCAAATTATAATCACAGAACAAAGTATCTACAAGTATAATACAAATTTAATTTCTGTCAAATACTGAACACCTGAATATATAGAGGTCTGAATTACTATACTTTTAAATGAGTACATGTACTTCTGATTATCGTAATACTAACGTGGTACAATTGTCAAGCAATTATAATACATTTGGAGAAGTATCAGGAACAATGAAGTTGATTGATATGCCAACATCCCCAACAATTGTGGAATATGAAATCATAACCATAACAGAACATACGCCAAAAGTAATTGAAGTAGGCCAAGTTTATCAAGACAAGCAAATAATTGTTAGTGTAATGAAGCACTATGATGTCATGAATAAGTTTCAATTTAGGGTGAAAAGGTCTAGTGCAAGAAGGTAAGAACATGTTATTTGTCAAAATCATATTGTGTATAAGTTATAATTTTTACGTATATAAATTGTATGTAAATTATTTAGAATAATTTGTTGTGCATAAACAGCCTGATTTCTTGGTAATTACAATTTGCATAATATGTTTATCATTATTTTTATTATGTAGCTACTGTCTCGTTTGTGTTGGTGACAATTGTGCGTGGCACTTCAAGTCCACAAGCATAAATGAATCAGCATTGTTCAAGGTTCAAAAATTCAACAGCTTGCACCCATGCTCGTTGATGTACAACACATATATACAACGCAAAGCTACTGTCATGATAGTTGGCAGCATGGTCAGGCCAAAATATGCGGATCCTAAGAAAATATACACACCAAAAGACATACAAACTGACATGTTGTCGGAACATGGTGTGGACTAACATACATGCAAGCTTAGAGAGCAAAGGAAAAGGCTTTGGAATTTTTGAGAGTTCATCCTGCTGATTCCTACAGTCGGTTGCCGAGTTATTTGTATATTTTGGAGAAGATTCATCCTTAGTCAGTAGTGAAATTGCAGAAGAATGAAGATAATTATTTCTCGTATGCATTTGTTTCTCTTAGTACGTCCATCAAGGGTTGGGAGCATTGTAGGCCAGTTGTAGTAGTCGATGTCACCTTCTTGAAGTCGGCATATAGGGGAATCATGCTAACAACTAGCATAATGGATGCAACAGGTATTGTAGATTAATTATAAAAATATTGTATTAAAGTTGTTTGTGAAAATGTATTTTTGATATTTTCAAATCTTATTACTGGAATTGAATTTATTTTTGCTACCTATGTGATAGGTAGCATATTACCACTAGCATACACCGTTGTTGATTTAGAAAATGACGCATCATGGAGGTGATGTTTTGAGCAATTCAAACATGCATATGATGAAAAATCAAATATGTGTGTTATTTCGGACCAAAATGAGATTATATTGAAGGCAACATATACGGTTTATATCGGCATTCCATATTATGCTTTCATGTGGCATATTTGAAAAAATGTAAGGTCAAAGTTCAAGAAAAGTCATCTAAAGTTAAGAGAATTGTACTTTGCCACGACACAATCATACATACTTGATGAATTTAATGAAAGAATGTCAAAAATTAAAGAGATCGACACACGTGTTAAGAATATATACGATATTTGTTATCACAGATGGTCTCGAGTACATGCTACGGTGAAGAGAACATGGATGATGACATCAAATATTGCAGAGTCCTTGAATGTGGTAACCAAAGATGCGAGAGAGTTGCCCGTAGTTCAACTATTAGAGTACATGAGGACTCTTCTTTAATGTTGGACTAATAAAAAATTATTGAATGCAAAAGGTACATTCACATACCTTGGAAACAAAATACAACAAAGAGTTGGAGGACAACAGGACATTATCGCAGAAGATGAGAGTAAGTTATGGTCCATAACATTAGATCATTGATTTCATCAAATTAAATATATACTGATAATTGTAGATGTGTTGTTGTACAATTGTAGTTATTTTGTCTTTTATCAAGTATTGACAACTTGTTGTATGTTTGTAATAGAATTATAGGTGAGGGGTTCAACAGATCACATCCATACTGTGATAGATGGTGTGAAGCGCTTCATTGTTTGCCTTCAAAATAAGAGATGTAGTTGTGGACAATTCCAGCTTGATAAACTTCCATGTCCACATGTTTTGGCGGCTTTGAGGCACAGGAACGAGTCTTATGAAAACTATTGTTCTCCTTATTACACGAGGGAGAGCCTTCTGCAGACTTGTGAAATACCATTAGACCCTCTATCTGATGAAAGCAAATGGGATGTGCCACAACATATAGCAGAAGAAGTTGTACAGCCACCTACTAGGAAAAGGCGGTTAGGGAGACCTCAAAAATAAAGATACAAACCATATGACGAAATAAATGCAAAGAAGTACAAGGTTTCATGTGGCAATTGCGGACAAGAATGGCATTACAAAAAATCTTGTAGGAATGCTCCCAAAAGGAAATAAAAATTGATGTAGTATAAAGAATTATTTTTTTTACTGAATATTGTTGATGATAATCCGTCCTTTACAACATATTCAGTTGTATTTGTTCTCTTTTAGATAATTATAGTTGAGGTATAATTGTGTTGTTAATTTGAATAAAATTTGTCTCCTATAATGAATGTTTGGTAAACAGATTTTAACTCTTAATGCCATTGGTTTGGAGTTGTTTTATTCAATATCTCGATTTATTTTTTAATTTTAAGCCTTTTCTAATAATACTGCTAAATTTGAATAGATTTTGTATTTTTGTATAGTAGTTGTAGACATAATTGTAGTAATAGTGCAAAGAAATCTTTATCTGAGAGTATCAGTGTATCGTTGCTTGAAAATTTATTTAATTTTAAAGCTAAACGTTTGATACCTTACATTTAGAGTAACATATGTTCACATAATATGTTAAGTATAAACTAATATGGTAAAATAAGACAACAGAAAACATATATTATAGAGTACCAATATGGAAATCAAGTACTAATAACTTTCAACAAAAAACTATACTACAAATATTTTCATTTGTAAGTAGTAGAATTCTGGACAAAATAGCAAAACAAAAGCTAAAACAACTTTAGCACAAATGTGCTACAACAAAATTGTAGCTGAATTGTTCTTACTAAATAATTTTCCTACAACTTTAATACAATCCAGCTACAACTAAACACTTTCACTACAATTTAGCTACTGAAAATGGCAACTAATTCTTTTTGGTCTGGACTCTTATTCTCTCCCTAACAGCTAATGCACCTTTTCTTCTTGCTAATCTTCCAGTTACCTCACTTTCACTAATTGCACTAAGCTCTTGCTTTTTCCTAGCATAATCCCAAACGAGCGCTTCATAGCGTCTACGTTGTTGATCAATATCAGAAAAGTCTTCCTTTGAAATTGAGAGTTGTCCAATGCTGACATATTCTGCAAATGTTGCCACGTATACACCGCAATCACTACAATAAATATTAGGAAAAAAACTTTAGCATTTAATGTAAAATTCAATTGGTTAAATTGAAGGAAAAGTATCACATACAGTGATACCTCCTTTTGTTGGGATATCTCACAGACCAACCACTGAATGTCAAGAGGGTCAGTAACACCTTTTTCAATGTATGCCTTTGTGTTCTTGTAGTTGATGTATGAACGCTTGCCACAGAAGTCGGTAGATGACAAGTAGAGGGGAATCATAATAGCAAACTTGTCGACAACATATTCAATAAGTTTGTGATTACGTGAAGAGACCGTAGAATCATAAATATATAGAACCCTATCAGTAATATCAAACACAAACAATAACCAATGAAATTTCTCAACAATATTTATGGGCATAATCACAAAATCAACTTTGTCCCATGCGATATTTGTAAGTAATCGGTACCCCAATATGTATTTTGATACGACATTTTGGGGTTTGACAACGGCAAGCTTCCTATCGGCAGAGGCATTAATGTACCTCTCACAAATTTGTTCTATTCTACTCTTGAACATACAGTCAGTGATTGTAAACCGTGTTCTGTTTTCAGGACCATACTTTCCTCTCTTCCTCAAATAGTATAAAATAACATCAATGTGCTGCAAAAAAAATAAATTACATAATTTTTCACTGCATCAGACAATTTAACTATAATTTTTAAATAAAAAATCTATAGATATCTAAAATAACAGAATACTTCAGCTTATCATTAAATTCTGTCGGGGTATGAGTATACCGTATTGTTTAGGATTTGCCCAGGATGTGCCAAAGTATAAAACCAATCCCTTTTATCAACTTTCTCCACTCCAAGATCAAATCACAGGTTGAGTTGGTTATCTTTTATAGTATAAGGCGCCTTCTTCCTATTTAAAGACATAGCAAGTACAATTAAAGTTGCAATTGGAAATCCATAAATTCTATGTACTCAATAATACAAAAAGAAGTGTAGAATCTAACCACTTCGAAAGTATGTCGGTACCTAAATATAATCACTTATTAAATTCTTCCAATAAATCAGGATCAGCATCGTTGCCAATAACTCCAGTAAATGGATGTTTGATGTTGAAAATTAGAGGAGGTCCAATAAAAGTGCTTCCACTAGAACTAAAATAAGGGAGAAAGAGAGATCTAGCATGCTTTTCAGGAACCCTTGTTCTTCTTTGCTGCACAGGGGTTGTTTTATCTTCATTAACCTCACCGAACTTAACTATCTGTGAGAAGTTCTCGGACGGCTCAAAATCATCAAGTATTATTGTCCTTTTTCCATACTTAGAATCGTTGTCTGAGTCAGCTACATTGATGAAGTCGACCGGTTCACCTACAAAGTTAAAAATAAAAGAATAACATTATTTATTGCTTGCATCAGAAATGTTAGGAAACTGTAAATTATATGAAAGTTGTTATTTTTTCTACAATTATATTGTAATAATTAATACCACTGAAATCTTCATTGCAATCCTCTCCTTGTTGGGAAACATTTGTTTCTTGAATTGGAGATTGCAAATGCATAGTCTTCTTCTCCTCATTGAAATGCTCTCCTTGTATGGCAATATTTGCATCCTGATTTGGAGATTGCAAATGCATAGTCTCCTTCTCCTCATTGAAATGCTCTCCTTATATGGCAATATTTGCATCCTGATTTGGAGAGTGCACATACATAGTTTCCTTCTCTGTGACAACAAATGTATACAATGAAAGAAAATTGTAGATCATTTATAGTAAACAGAAATAAAAATGTAGATAAATTATAGTTAATTTATTAAAATATTGTTCTGTAGCTGAAATATAATATGTATTGTGAAATATGTAGAAAAAACGTAGTAAATCATACATACAGTTTCTTTCTTAAATACCTCTTGAAAATGGAAAGATAAGTCGACACCTACCGGACATGATATAGGAATATTCTCTTCTTTTTGAATGACAGACATGTGTCCTGTATAATAATATAATATATATTATTTGTTAAAATTTAGTAATATGTTTAACCTATGTAAGACATGTCATCAAATTATGTTAAAACTATTCAAATACATGTTTTAGTGTTGCTGTCCAACACTTGTTTAGCACTACTGCCATGATACTGTTGTGTGTTCTTTACTTTGTAATGCTCATCATTTTTTCTAAAACTGCCACTAAATTGCAAAAAGAATTTCTGAGGCTATATCCTTTATGAATGCTAATATAAACATAAATAGGGTAAAAATATTTTTCAAAATGACTATATTTTGAATGAAACCTTAGCATCGATGTTAGTATCATGTTGACTTTTTATTGCCTGTAACATAGCCTTGATGGAATCATTGAATAGCTATCAAATGCTACCTAGTTCTTCAAAAACATAGAGAGCCAAAAAAGCTTAAACTGTATCTGACAATAAGAGGCTTACAGATATATAAAGAAGCCTAAAATCAAGAATTAGGTATACCTCTTTATTGAACAATCCAAGGTCTGAATCGACCTAAGGATAAAAATAAAAAGAGTTAAAGAAATATTTGACATAACATAAATTACAGAAACTAGCTAGGAATATCATAAGTGGTTACCTTATCAACATCTTTTTTTAATTTTTTTAGTTGTTTCAGAATAGCTTTCTTGTCATCTATTCCTATTGACTGCTTATTGCCAGGTGAAGATAGAGCATTTGTCGGAACATTCAACTTTTTCTAGCAAAGTCATTCTAGAAAGTCCTTCTAGGGCTTCAATCATGTTGGTGAACTGGGTGAAAAATAATATGAGGGAGTTAGTCATCATATGTATATAATTTGTAGATAAATTGTAGTTATATTGTTTGTACCAAAAGCATGTAGAATTATTGTGCTAATTATGTCAATATTTTGAGATGCCTTATATAAAAGTGAATTTTTTTGTCCTTGATCCATGATGATTTGATCATCCTCTCTTCCAATGAAGAAATTCACATCTTGTCCTTTGTTGTTGTCCAGTTAAGGATGCGGGGGATCGAATTACCAAACCTTGTAGCTATATCTGTGTTGACTGTAGAGCAACACTCATACAACCAGATTTGTATAGCGGGTGAAAAACCTCGAAGGAGATAAAAATGCACAGAAGGGTTCAGTTTATGCCTAACAGAATGAAGCAAATATGTATAAGTTTCTATACCCCATGCGAAATTCACATATTGCCCTTGAGTCAACCAAATAGAACCTAAAGTGGTCTATCAAACCATTATCTTTCTCTAAAGGATAGAGGAAGAACTCAATCAGATACAAAAGCATAGCTTGACTGCATCCTCATCATTCACCCAACTACGGTTGGTTACAATTTGTTTCGGGTACGACTTCTCAACTTTTTCCTTGTTCGAAAAATAACTCTTCATTGTTTTACTATCATACTTAGGTGTGTAACCAAAATCGATTACTTCTGTAAAATATTTTAGGCTAGTAATAAGAGCAAACTCCTTCAACCCAAAGTTCATCATTTCACCCTTTATCTCTGTTGTAAAAAAATCAGACCCGGATGTATTCAATTCATATTTCATCATGAGGTGAATTACCTGATTTTGGATACATATTTTGGGCATGCGAAGAAAGTATCCAAAATATATCTTCTTAAATAATCTTATCCCGTTTTCAGACAATAATACCTTGATTTGGGTATGAACAGCAGGGTCGGATAATATTTGAAACCTAGTGATATCATAATCAATATCATGTGGTGCAAAACAATAGCTGATTCTGCACCAAAAGAAAAAATAAGTTAATAAAATATGTTTAAAGACAAAAAAATAAAATAATAACAATTCTGCTACACTTTATCTACATCCAGAAAGACAGTGATACATTGCAGACAAATAAAGTACAAAATTAATAAATAAATAAATACAACAACTGAACTACAGTGAAGCCACAAATAAACTGACAATTTTATGTTTAGAGCAAGAAACTAGAAAGTAGCCTACATTTAAAAAACTGGGGGGGGGCTAACAACTGGACATAATATATACAATTTATTTACAAAAAATAAAATTAACATCTACAAAGAGAGCAAAAATTAACCACTGAACCAGTTAAATCATGTAATACATACCCTAACAAAATTATTTTAAATAATATATAATAAATCTATAATTTTCAGAAATATGTAGAAAAATTGATAAACAACAAGAAATATACATAATGTAGACAAAAATTCTACAATTACAGAACAAAAAAAGGTATCAGGATGAGAATGAAAATAACTTTTTAACTAAAAATAAGAAACAAAAAATTATAAGTACTATAATTTTACCTTCTCTAATGACTGTTGGGTATGTTTTTAGGAGATTTTTGAACCTTCTTCCTTTTTGAAGTTTTGCCAGCAGAAGAAACTCTGATTTGTTTTTGCACGTTTTGGAATCACTTCTTCTTCGACGAAATCGTCATCACGAGCAACTTCTTTGCCCTTCCGTTTTACTGATTTAGCATATATCTAAGCTTTAGCAGCATCCCTGTCATGCTTGAGTTTTGTTCGCGCCTCTGCCTTAACTTCACGAGGGGAAAGCTTGGACTTTCTCTCTGGTGTTGCATGTCGAGATTTTACTTTTTTTTGGGTGAATCCTGTAAGAAAGCACCCAAATCAAAAGTAGGAATATCACCATCAGTAGCTTTTTAGGGCTTTTCCTCGGAGTTCTTTTCTTCTTCATCGTAAAGGAAGGAAAATTTGAAGCAATAAGGATTTCGTAGGGATTTTGAGAGAGAAATCAGAAAATTTGAGAGAGAAATTGTAAAAGATTTTTGAATAAAAATGGAAGAAAGCGTTAATGGAGGGAGAGAAGATCAGAATCGTGAGGGTTGTGGGGAGAGAAACATAGGGGAGTGGGATATGTACGTTAGATACTGAATAACGTGATTAAAGGAGTTAACGCTTTCTTCCATTTTTGTATACTGTACCTATGAGTTTCATATACTGTATAAGAAGTTAAAAATCCCTTAAGATTAATATTATCAGTTTTATTGTTAATTAATATTAAAAATTAATTTTCTTTATAAGTGTGAAATAAACAATAAGATTGGTTAAAGTGGACCGGAGGAGTAATTAATCGAAGAGAATATTTTGATATCCCTAGGTATAGAACTTTTATTTATTTCAGCCTTGACTTGATCCTCGTCATTCAGGACTAGATCAATAGTCGTACCATCCAAATTGTAGCCAATGTGTCTTATGAAGCAGTCAACCTAGGACCTATTTATGGATTATATCACCAGGTGAAGAACTCCAGCTGTTTTTGTGACACTTTCAGTTGGAAATTAAAAATGTTTAATAGAACTATTTTATTGACTAATATAAATTTATCTGTTTTGCCTTTTTTTTTCTTTTGGACAGTAAGACTGTATATACTAAGAGGAAAAATAAGTGAAGAGTGAATTGCAGCCGTTAGATTAATAAGGCAAATGAGATTTCAATTATAGGGGAAAATAATGATAGTTAGCTATATCTTGTATATTGGTATTAGTTCTAGTTTATCCTTTTTTTTTTCTTCTTCTATGCATGTAATAAGAAAGTAAAGAAAAACTCAATTGATAGTAGTATTCGGGAAATCACTAAATTCAAACTCATGATATTGCAGTACTCACTTAGATTGAAGACCATATATCGAAGACATATTCAATCTCATATACTAGGGTTTTCGTGTGTGTGTGTG
>AWOL01S0036373.1:335-16844 GCA_000715115.1 Nicotiana otophora | reverse complement strand
GGGGGGGGGGGGTGCACGTTAAACTCTGATTTCAAAACCGGTAAGGCTTCGTCGATTCCAGGTCGATGCGAGCCTGTGTCAAGATATTTATGCTCGATAACAGAGAAATTACTTGAGCATATAAAGAAAGACTGTAACTAGGGGGATATAGAGGTGGTGATCCCGACCACCGAAGAGGACATAGCTACCCATGTGAAAAAGGTTTCTAAGTGTTTATACTTACCCTTTCACGCTGGGCCCCCTCGACCCCGTCGTCGTTGATTTTTGTCGTCAGTATTAAATAACACTATGCCAAATCCATCCTTCTTTTTGGCGAATTGTTATTCTGCTCCGATTCTTCGTGAGCAAAGTCGAGGGGATGCCTTTCACCCTCGACCACCTCATCAGGTTATACAACCCCCATCTCTATCGAGGCGGGTTAATAAAACTTCAACGCCATGCCTTAAAAGTGTTGTTCTCGAGCATAGACGAGGACAAGGACCGAGGCTAGATGGGTCGGTTTGTTTGAGTGAGGACTTCCGACCTAATCCCTGTTGAGAAGATGTCATTTCCTGAGAGATGGAATATTAAGCGTAAGTATAATCCCACTGTTAGATTTTATTTATTGTTTTACTCCTTTACTTCCTCTTATCGATATCTCTTTCCATGATGTAGCGGTTGCTTGGATGCCTCGTGTAATTCCTAATATCGAGAGCTGGGTTCGGGACCTGGCCTCAACATTTTTGTACGTCAAGCGCTCATGGCGCGATTTATCAAAGGGACGATGGGAGGCCAAAAATCATGGTAAGCCTCATTTTTATATATCTGACGATTTGATCAAAATGTCTTTCTTATACTTAACCAATTTTCTTGTGTGTAGGCCTGGGCAAAGATGCGGTCATGGGGCCCCCGTCTAGTGAGGAAAAGACTTCGGCCCCGGTTCCGAAACCGGCGAAGGAAAATAAGAGAAAAAGGGCCTCGGCCTCCGAGGATACAGAACTTAAGAAAAAGACGGCTTTTAAGCCGAGGAAGAACATCATCCCTCTGACCGAAGAATATGTTCGGCGTCTAAGGGATGAAGAAGAAGAAGAAGAAAATGATGGATCCATTCTGGTGGCCCGAGTGAAGAAAACCATCGATGCCCCAAAGGTAGCTGAATCGATGGCGGTTGATGAGGCTCCGCCTCGAACTGAGGGGATATCGGAGAAGGACTCGGGCAAAGTCCCCGAGTCATTAGAGATCAAAGATGCCTCCCACCGAAGTGAACAAACGGTGGGTATATCTGAAGGGACTGGCCCTGAAGCCCTTCGAACTGAGGAGAACGCCCCAAGTGACTCACTTGGGGCAATAGTAATCGGAGACTCGCCCACACTACCTGCTTTTTCCGAAGGGGCGATTCAGGAAGCCCGATATTTGGGGACCCTCGAGGTAGATGGAGCTCATGAGGGAGAGGCGATTTGTTTACAGGTATCAAGGATGCTTCCGGCCCGAGTGATGCATCAGGTCTTTTCTTCGAGGCTCAACATGCCCTGAATCGGGTAGGTCTCGATGCCCTTTGTTGATGTCATATTCTTCCATTTTATGCCTAACTTTTTATCTTTTTCATATAGGCTTTAACTCTTAATCCGGGGGGGTTTTCCAAATCTGGGGCAGAGCTTAGCCGATGTGAGACCGACTTCCGAGGGCTTTCGGAGGAGAGAAATACCCTCAAACTTCTTAATGGGAAAAAAGAGGAAGAGATCAAGGATCTTCGAACCAAGTTGGCCAAGACTCACCAAGATCAGATAGAACTGATCAGGCAGGTAATGATAATTTTAAAAACCCATGGGCTCGATTCAGGAACGGTGGCTAATATTTCTGTCTCTCAGCTGCAGCAGAAGGTTGAGAGGATCGAGCAGTTCCGCGAGGAGATCAGTACAATAAAGCAAGAGTCCTTGGGGTGGAAAGAAGGTATGTACCACCTTGCTGCAGAAAAAGAGACTATTTAGGCCCAATTTTCATCGGCCGAAAGGCAGTTCCCAGGCCTGAAAGAGAATAGCTCAGCTCAGGCAAAGAAGATAGGGGAGCTCGAGGCTCAGTTGGCTTCCGAACTTGCAAGGACCAAACCTGAAGTCAAAAAAGCAAAGGTCGAGGCTGAGGCGATTGTGGCCGTCTATCGGGCTGATGCTGAAGCTTCTCAGGACCAAGCGAGAGAGGCTATCGAGATCGCTCACACCCGAGAATATTAGATTGCCAAACTCGCCAAATTCTAATCTCGGAGGGAAACCCTTGAGGAGATCCACGCTCGAGGTTTCGATCTTCCCAATGAGATAGTCAAGGCTAGAGATCATGAAGCTGAAGCTAGAGTGCTGGACACTTTCGATGATGATGACGATGATGGCAGCAAGAGCGGGTCCGAGAATGAGGAGGACCTCGATAGAGAAGAAGATGCCCCCAGAAGAGATCAAGAACCTTAGGATTTTTCATTTTTGAATTTTTGTATAGGATCTTGATCGGACCTTGTAAATATTCTCATATATATAAAGATATTTTTCCTTTCCGACTTGTCTTTATTTCATTTATGCCTTGTGAAAGTTTGTTCATAAGTTTGGGACTTAGGCAATTTGATCGAAACCGAACTAGTATAGTTTTTATAATCGAGTGAGTACTTGCTCGAACTCGGAGTGACCTTTAGGTTTTAGTTGAGTGAGGATGATTTCTTCAAACTCAAAAATAAACTCCTTTAGGATCTTAAATTAGGCTGATACGGCCATAGAAAAACGAATGGCTTTCTCCCCTTTTTCGGCTTGTTAAGTTTATCGTTTAGTCATATAAATTTTGTTGTGCCTTAACACGAAATAAAGGATTTGCTCGAGTGTTCAAACGATTCCGTACCCATTAGTATTTTCAAGAGTCGATATTATCGAGACCCTTTGTTTCGTAATGGCTTAGAATAAAATAAAGAATTTGTTCGAGAGTTTGAATGCCTTTGTATCCATTAGGGTTTTCAAGGGTCGATATTATCGAGACACTTAGAAATTTAGTCGAGGGTAGCCCTTTTTTAAATCAGTTTATGAAAATATTTGAAGGATTGTTTAATACCGAAAATCGGACGTCTCCAAACCGTGTTGATTTGGCCGTAGCCTTTAACTTGGGATTCGCCTTTTGGGCTTATTCCCATGTTATTATTCGAACTTGTTCGAAGTATTAGTCCCCGAGTGGGTGGACATGGCCTTTAAAATCGAGGATTGCCTTTTTAAGGTCTTACGATCTCAAGTTTTAGTAATTCAATTGTGTCGTTTTTTGGACGGCACTCCCCGAGTGTCGAATAAATTGTTTGAACTTCAGTTGTGATCGGCCCTTAAGCCAGTTTCCACCATAGATCATAAGTATGAAATTGTAAAGTATAATTTTTTCTAAAATATGGAGCATCTGGTAAGGAAAAATACTTCTTCCAATAAATTATACATGCGTACATGTTTTGCCATTAGGGCTCGAGTAATCTACACGGACACGGTTCATTTGACTGTTTGGTCCTCTACAAAATTTACCTATCGAGACCCTATCGACACGAAGTATTTTTCTTGTAATTATCCGAGGGTGATGCCCCCCAGTATTCGAGATTGATTGTAAAGGAGCCTCGGATACTGTTTAATTGCTCTAAGTTAGCACAAACAATGGTTGCCTCGTTGAAACCCCCGTCGAAAAAACCGATTTGGGATAAAAATCGGTCTAAGGTAAAAAGGAGTGCAACGCGTGCTTTCAGACCTAAGGACTGGGTTTGAAGAATCCTTTGATGTCTTCGATTAAACACCTGCAAACGGTTAGTATAAAATATAAATGAAAATGGATAAGGTTGTACCTTAGCAGTAATATCGTTTTAGGAGTGATATATTCCAATTGTTTGGTAATTGTTCGTCATTTTCCATTCCAAGTTTGTAGGATCGTTTTCCGATGATATCGAGGACCTGGTATGGTCCCTCCCAGTTTGGACCAAGTTTTCCTTTGTTTAGGTCTCAAGTATTAAGGGTGACCTTCCTCAGAACCAAGTCCCCGATTTTGAAGTGTCGAAGATTGGCTCTTCGATTATATTACCTCTCGATCTGTTATTTCTGTGCGGCCATTCGAACGAGGGCAGCCTCCCATTTTTCATCTAGAAATTTGAGGCTTGTATTCACAGCCTCGTGATTTGACTCTTCCATTGCGTATCGAAACCTGATGCTTAGTTCCCCGACTTCAACCAAGATCAGAGCTTCGGCATCGTATACTAAAGGAAATGGTGCTGCCCCCGTACTGGATTTTGACGTCGTTTGATATGCCCAAAGGACTTCGGGCAAGATGTTTCTCCATTTTCCCTTGGTGTCATTCAAAATTTTGTTTGTTGACTCGGCATGTCCGTTCCCACTAGGATGATATAGTGTCGATATGATTCTCTTTATTTTGTGATCTTCGAGAAATTTTGTCACTTTATCGCCGACGAATTGCTTTCCATTGTCGCATACGATCTTGGCAGGCATCCCAAATCGGCATATAATGTGGTCATAGATGAAATCTATGACTTCTTTCCCTCTAATTTTCTCGAAAGCCTCTGCTTCAACCCACTTTGAGAAATAGTCAGTCATATACAAAATAAATTTAGGTTTACCTGGGGCCGATGGTAGAGGGCAACGATATCCATTCCTCACTTCATGAATGGCCATGGGAATAAGACTGAGTGGAGTTACTCTTCGGGTTGGTGAATCATCGCCGCATACATTTGACATTTGTCATACTTTCGAACAAACTCTTTTGTATCTTTTTCCATATCGACCCAATAGTATCATGCTCTGATGACTTTGTGAACTAACGATACGGCACCGGAATGATCTCCACAAGTGCCCTTGTGGATTTCTCGTAGGACGTAGTCGGTATATCCTGGTCCCAAACATATTGCCAATGGTCCATCGAATATCCTTCTATATAATGTTCCGTCTTCGGCCAGTGTGAATCGTGCGACCTTCGTTCGTAGAGCCCTCGATTCCCTAGGGTCCGAATGGAAGCTTCCCGTTCTTTAGATATTCGATACATTTGTTCCTCCAATCCCAAGTCAGACTCGTGGAGTTCATTTCGGCATGGCCTTCTTCGATTACTCACCTTGAAAGTTATACGACAGTCCCCGAGCTAATCTCGCCATCTTCGACTGATAACCCTAAATTTGCAAGGGCATCGGCCTCGATGTTCTGTTCTCGAGGCACATGTTGTAAGGTCCATTCCTTAAATTGATGTAGAGTCACCTGTAATTTGTCCAAGTATCTCTATATTCGATCTTCTCGGACCTCGAAAGTTCTGTTGACTTGGTTTAACACGATCAGGGTGTCACATTTGGCCTCGATGATTTCTGCTCCCAAACCTTTAGCTAGCTCGAGACCTGCAATCATGGCATCATACCCGGTCACATTGTTAGTTAACTTGGAAGTTTTGATAGCTTGCCTAATTGTATTACTCGTGGGCGGCTTCAAAACGATGCCTAGCCCGGACTCCTTCACATTTGAAGCATTGTATGTGAAGAGGGTCCACACCCCCAATGATGTACCCGACTTTATTAATAGTTTCTTTTCGATCTCGGGTACGAGGGCTGGCGTAACGTCGGCCACAAAGTCCGCTAAGATTTGAGACTTGATAGTCGTTCGGGGTCGATACTCGATATTGTACCCACTAATCTCGACGACCCATTTGGCCAATCGGCCCGAAAGTTCGGGCTTATGTAAAATATTGCGAAGAGGATAGGTAGTCACCACGCAGATCGGGTGACACTGAAAATATGGTTTTAATTTTCTAGAGGCGCTTATTAGGGCAAGCGCTAATTTTTCTAAGTGTGGGTACCGGGTCTCAGCCTCACCTAGAGTTCGACTAACATAATAAACAGGAAATTGCGTACCTTGCTCTTCTCGAACTAGAACCCCACTTACCGCGATTTTCGAGACTACTAAGTACAAGTATAGTTGCTCATCCACTTTCGGAGTATGAAGCAGTGGCGGGCTTGAGAGGTACCACTTTAGTTCTTCCAATGCTTGTTGGCATTCTGGGGTCCATGCAAAATTATTGTTCTTTTTTAGCAGTGAGAAGAACTTGTGGCTTATATCTAAAGACCTCGAGATGAATCGGCCTAGGGCGACTATGTGATCGGGTCTAAACCTACACCACTATTGAGTAGAGAAGATGGTCGATGCAGTTTTACCCAACAAGGTCGGGATCGATTTCCACAGGAAGTTAATTGATTTGGAATTAGGTTTATATCTAAATCTAGATGTGTGTGTTGCTCCTAATTGCACTGTGATGACCCAAAAGGTCATCTTATGTTTTAGAACTCGAATCTGCGCTCTTAAGCCTTATAAAATCTCATTTTCACTCTCCTCAATTTGCGTGCATAGTCCGAGCAGGTTTTCGAAAAGATTTTATGTTGAAAATTGATGAAAATAAAATTTATGCCTTAAAAGTTGATTTTAGTTGACTTCGGTTAATATTTTTGGTAAACGGGCCCGGATCTGTATTTTGACGGTTCTGGTGGGTCCGTATCGAATTATGGGACCTGGGCGTATGCCCGTAATCGAATTCATAGGTCCCTAGCTCAAGTTATGAATTTTTGATGAAAATTAAAAGTCTGACAATTAATTATTTTTAAGAATTGTCTGATGTAAATTCCAAAGGAAAAGCTGTGATTGAGAATTGAGTGGCCTTCGGAGCGAGGTAAGTGTCGTGTCTAACTTTGGCTTCAGGGAATAGGTATTATGTGTTCATTTGCTACGTATTTGGTTATTAAATACGATGTATAGGTGAGGTGACAAGCATCTATGCGTCGTTGTCGAGTCATAGCATACGAGTGAAATTCTATTGTTGTCTATTTTATAACCTTAAATTCTACTATCCATGCTTATCGGGTTAGTTGAAATGATGGGTGACTCATATCTGGTTTCACTGAGATTTGGTAACTTTCGAATATTGATTCAAGGTTGAGATTACATTGTGCTATTGAGTATGAGTAAAATACTGGTTTCTTTGTGATACTCTTATCTATTCGTTGTTATTGATTTTGTGATTGGTGAGGAGGGGTATCCGTTGTTATTGATTTTGTGATTGGTGAGGAGGGGTGTAAAGCAAGAAGGGTAATGCCGTACATGCATTATTTATATTATGAGAAAGAGTGTAAAACACAAAGGGTGATGTCGTGCATGAATTATTTATATTGTGAGAAAGGGTGATGTCGTGTCATTCTATTTATTTATTTATTTATTTGGTGAGGTTGAGAGTAAAAGCACGAAGGGTGATGTTATGCCGTTCTATTTATTTATTTGGTAAAGTTGAGAATAAAAACACGAAGGGTGATGCCGTGTAGTTTTTCTTTGCTGTTTTAATTGCTCAATTTGTTTAAGGATTTTTCTGTTTAATTCTGTCTTTTCATTATTCTCACCTTTTATGTTGTATTCCCCCACTGTATGTCCCCTTCCCATTATTTCTGCGTTATTTCTTTATTTACTGTTGTTGCCACTAGCATGATTATACTGTTCAGATTATATGTGGGTGTCTTGTCCTAGCTTCGTCACTACTTCTCCGTGGTTAGGCTCGACACTTACCAGTACATGGGGCCGGTTGTACTGATGCTGCACTCTGCACTTTCTGTACAGATTTTGATACGGGCTCAGGTTGATCGAGATTTGTTACTGGTCCACTGTCCGGAGACTCAAGGTAGATCTGTCGGCGTTCACAGACCTTGAAGTCCTCGTCTATCTTTTATGTCCTACTATTTTCTTTTATTCAGACAGTTGTAATTCTTTCATACTATTACTTGTAGTAAATTCTAGAATGCTCGTGAATTGTGACTTCAGATACGGGTGGTAGTAATTAATACAGTTTTATGATATTCCGCACTTATTATATTTTATCTTAGTTAATTATTGTTATTTACTGAATGGAAATAAGGAATTGGTTTAACGATTTTTCTAACGTTGTCTTGCCTAACAAGTGAAATGTTAGGCGCCATCATGGTCCCATCGGTGGAAAATTTTGGGTCGTGACAGTTGGTATCAGAGCCCTAGGTTTCTTAGGTCTCACGATTCACGAGCAAGCTTAGTAGAGTATGGAGAATCGGCACAGAGACGTCTGTGCTTATATTCCAGAGGCTATGAAGTTTAGGAACAAGTTTTACTTATATTCTTCCCTGTCGTGCGATTTTGCTTTCTCAATACTGATTGAACTCTTCTACTCTTATTCTCTCGTAGATGGCGAGAACACGTACTGCTTCCTCAACTGAGCAGCAGCCAGAGCCTCTAGTGACAGCTCCTACGTGGGGCAGAGGTTGAGGCCGAGGCCGTGCCAGAGGCCGATGCAGGGGCAGAGCTCAGCCTAGGGACCGAGCAGCAGCCTTAGCAGTGAAGCCTCAGATAGAGCTTGACGAGGAGGTTCCAGCCCAGACTGTTCCTGCCAGACCAACTCAGGTTCTGGAGGGGTTCATTGCTACCCCAGTACTTTAGGACGCTTTGGTCCGTTTGGTGGGCCTTATGGAGAGTGTGGCCCAGACTGGCACATTTCCCATGGCACCATCAGTCTCTCAGGTTGGAGGAGGAGCCCAGACTCCCACCACTCCCGCTTTAGAGCAGATAACTCCCCAATATCAGGCTTCAGTAGCTCAACCAGTCGTATTAGTTCAGTCGGTTATTGCGGCACAGGTCAGAGATGGGCCAGCTATGTCTTCCGACGCTTTATGGAGATTGTATAGGTTTATCAAGCTCTCTCCTATTCACTTCAGTGGTGCTCCTTCAGAGGATCCCCATGAGTATCTTGATAGTTGTCACGAGGTTTTACGAAACATGGGTATAGTGGAGACCAATGGGGTCAATTTTACTGCATTTTAGATGACTGGTTCCGCCAAGCAATGGTGGAGAGATTACTTGTTGACCAGACCAGCTGGGTCACTTGCTCTTACTTGGGACCAGTTCTCTTAGCTCTACATAGAGAAGTTTCTACCTATCATATTGAGAGAGGAGCGTCGCCGTCAGTTTGAGCGTCTCCAGCATAGCAGTATGACTGTTACTCAGTATGAAACCCGTTTTGTGGATTTGGCCCGTCATGCTATTCTTCTGCTTCCACCGAGAGAGAGAGGGTGAGGAGGTTTATTGATGAACTTGCTCAGCCTATTAGATTGCAGATGGATAAGGAGACGGGGAGTGAGATTTCTTTTCAGGCTGCTGCTAATGTCTCCAGAAGAGTCGAACTGGTTCTTACTCAGAGAGGTCAGGGGTCTGACAAGAGACTTCGTCATTTCGGTGAGTTCAGCAGTGCCTCACCTAGAGGAAGGAGTAATTTTGGTAGAGGCCATCCTCCCATGCCGTTTCATTCAGCACTTCAGGCATCCCATGGTGCCTCAGGTGGTCGTGGCTCTCAGATGCATTATTCCGACCAGCTAGCCTATAGTGCACCACCATCTCCTATTAGTTCACCTCCGCTCTAGAGTTATCAGGGTGGTTATTCAGGTCGACAGGGCTAGCTTTAGGGTCAGCAGTCACAACAACCGAAATTATGTTATACTTGTGGTGATCCGAGGCATATTGCTAGATTTTTCCCTCGAACAACGGGCAGCTCACAGCATCAGAGTTCGCGTGCCATGGTCCCGACACCAGCTGCTGCACCACCTGCTTAGCCAGCCAGAGGCAGGGGTCAGGCAGTCAGAGGTAGAGGCCAGACTGTTAGAGGTAGAGGTCAGGCCGTTAGAGGTGGAGGTCAGGCCGTTAGAGGCTGTCCCAGGGACGTAGTTCAGGGTGGTGGGGCCCAGCCTCGGTGTTATACTTTCCCAGCCAGTCCTGAGGCTGAGTCATCTGACGCTGTTATCACAGGTACTATTTCAATTTGCAGTAGAGATGCTTCAGTTCTATTTGATCCGGGATCTACTTACTCCTATATGTCATCTTATTTTGCTTCATATTTGGTTGTGCCCCATGATTCTTTGAGTGCTCTTGTGTATATGTCCGCACCAGTGGGAGATGCTATTGTTGTAGATCGTATTTATCGCTCGTGTGTGGTCACCATTGGGAGTCTTAAGACTCGTGTAGATCTCCTACTTCTTGACATGGTTGATTTTGATGTCATACTGGGTATGGATTGGCTGTCACCTTATCAGGCTATATTAGACTGTCATGCCAAGACGGTGACCTTAGCCTTGCAGAGGTTGCCTCGATTAGAGTGGAGAGGGAATCTTGTCCATTCTGCCAGCAAGGTTATCTCTTATGTGAAGGCTCGACATATGGTCAAGAAGAGGTGTCTAGCTTATTTGGCTTATGTCCGCTATTCTAGTGCTGAGGTTCTTTCCATAAATTCGGTGCCGGTTGTTCGTGAGTTTCCAGAGGTGTCTCTTGCTGACCTGCCGGAGATGCCACCCAATAGGGATATTGATTTCTACATTGATTTGTCTCCGGGCACTCAGCCTATTTCCATTCCGCCATACCACATGGCCCCACCGGATTTGAAAGAATTGAAGGAGCAGTTGCAAGATTTTCTTGATAAGGGATTCATTAGACCTAGTGTCTCATCGTGGGGTGCACCTGTGTTGTTTGTGAAGAAGAAAGATGGATCAATGAGGATATGTATCGATTATCGGCAGTTGAACAAAGTCACCATCAAGAACAAGTATCCATTGCCGAGGATTGATGATTTATTTGATCAGCTTCAGGGTGCCATGGTGTTTTCAAAGATTGATTTGAGATCTGGCTACCATCAATTGAGTATTAGGATATCCGATATTCCTGAGACAGCTTTTCGGACTCGGTATGGGCATTATGAGTTTCTAGTGATATCATTTGGGCTGACAAATGCCCCAGCAGCATTCATGGATTTGATGAACCGGGTGTTCAAACCCTACTTGGATTCCTTTGTGGTTGTGTTTATTGATGATATCTTGATCTACTCCCATAGTCGAGAGGAGCATGAGCAGCACCTTTGGATCATTCTTCAAACTCTGAAAGACAGCTAGTTATATGTTAAGTTCTCAAAATGCGAGTTTTGGTTGAGTTCAGTTGCTTTCTTGGGTCACATTGTATCAACAGAGGGTATTCAGGTGGATCCTAAGAAGATTGAGGCAGTCCAGAACTATCCCAGACCCACATCAGCTACAGAGATCCGTAGTTTCCTGGGTTTGGCAGGCTATTACCGTCGATTTGTAGAGGGGTTTTCATCCATAGCATCCCTGTTGACCAGATTGACCCAGAAGGGTGCCCCGTTCAGGGGATCAGACGAGTGTGAAGCGAGCTTTCAGAAGCTTAAGGCAGCTTTGACTACGGCACCAGTATTGTTGTTACCCACAGGTTCAGGATCTTATACAGTATATTGTGATGCATCTCGTATTGGTCTGGGTGTAGTATTGATGCAGGGTGGAAAGGTTATTGCATATGCTTCACGACAATTGAAGGTTCACTAGAAGAATTACCATGTTCATGATCAAGAGTTGGCAGCCATTGTTCACGCGCTGAAGATTTGGAGGTACTACCTTTATGGCGTGCCATGTGAGGTATTCACTGATCATCGGAGCTAGCAGTATTTGTTCAAGCAGAAGGAACTCAATTTGAGGCAGAGGGGGTGGCTCGAACTATTGAAAGACTATGATATCACCATATTGTATCATCCCGGGAAGGCCAACGTGGTGGCCGACGCTTTGAGTAGAAAGTGAGTTAGTATGGGTAGCCTTGCATATATTCTAGTTGGTGAGAGACCGCTTGCATTGGATGTTCAGGTCTTGGCCAACCAGTTCGTGAGGTTAGATGTTTCTGAGCCCAACCGAGTTCTAGCTTGTACAGTCGCTCGGTCTTCTTTGTTTGAGTGCATCAGAGATTGGCAGGATGACGATCCATATTTACTTGTCCTTAGAGACACAGTACGACACAGTGGTGCCAAGTAGGTTACTGTTAGAGATGATGGAGTTTTGAGGATGCAAGGTCGTATTTGTGTGCCTAATGTGGATGGACTTCGTGAGTTGATCCTTGAAGAGTCCTACAGTTCCCGGTATTCTATTCATCTAGGCGCCGCCAAGATGTATCAGGACTTGAGGCAACATTATTGGTGGAGGCGAATGAAGAAGGACATAGTTGCCTATGTAGCTCGGTGCCTAAATTGCCAGCAGGTAAAGTGTGAGCATCAGAGACCTAGTGGTTTACTTCAGAGGTTAGAAATTCTTGAGTGGAAGTGGGAGCGTATCACTATGAATTTTGTTGTTGGACTCCCATGGACTCAGAGGAAGTTCGATGCAGTTTGGGTCATTGTGTACAGGCTGACTAAGTCAACGCATTTTATTCCTGTGGCAGTTACCTATTCCTCATAGCGGTTGGTAGAGATTTACAATATGAGATCGTTCGTCTTTACGGTGTGCCCGTGTCTATCATTTCTGATCGAGGTGCGCAGTTTACCTCGCACTTTTGGAGGTCAGTTCAGCGTGAGTTGGGTACACGGGTTGAGTTGAGCACAGCATTGCATCCTAAGACGGACGGACAGTCCTAGTGTACTATTCAGATCTTAGAGGATATGCTTCGCGCTTGTGTTATAGACTTCGAAGGATCGTGGGATCAATTCTTGCCCCTTGCAGAGTTTGCCTATAACAAAAGCTACCAGTCGAGCATTTAGATGTCTCCCTATGATGCACTATATGGTAGGCGATGTCGGTCGCCAGTTGGGTGGTTCGATCCTGGAGAGGCTTGGTTGTTGGGCACAGACTTAGTACAGGATGCCTTGGATAAGGTCAAGATTATTCAGGATCGACTTCGCACAGCTCAATCCAGGCAGAAGAGTTATGCCAATCGTAGAGTTCGTGATGTTGCATTCATGGTCGGAGGGAGAGTGTTACTTCGGGTATCACCCATGAAGGGTGTAATAAGGTTCAGAAGGAAGGTCAAGCTGAGCCCTAGGTATATCGGACCTTTTGAGATTCTTGAGAGAGTGGGAGAGGTGGCTTACAGGCTTGCGTTGCCACCTAGTTTAGCAGCTATTCATTCGGTATTCCATGTGTCCATGCTTCGAAAGTATCACGACAATCCGTCCCATGTGTTAGATTTCAGCTCTGTCCAGTTGGACAAGGATTTGACTTATGAGGAGGAGCCGGTGGCAATTCTAGTCCGGCAAGTTCTCCAGTTAAGATCAAAGAGTTACCCTTCAGTTCGAGTGCAATAGAGAGGTCAGCCTATTGAGGCAGCTACTTGGGAGTCCGAGTCCGATATGCGGAGTAAGTATCCCCACCTTTTTACCATCCCAGGTACTTTTATATGTCCGTTAGAGGACAAACGGTTGTTTTAGAGGTGGAGAATATGATGACCCAAAAGGTCATCTTATGTTTTAGAACTCGAATATGTGCTCTTAAACCTTAAAAAATCTCATTTTTACCCTTCTCGATTTGCGTGCGCAGTCCTGACAGGTTTTCAAAAAGCTTTTATGTTGAAAATTGATGAAGATAAGAATGTATTCCTTAAAAGTTAATTTTAGTTGACTTCGGTCAATATATTTGGTAAACGAATTTGGATCCGTATTTTGACGGTCCCGATGGGTCCGTATCGAATTATGGGACCTGGGCGTATGTTCAGAATCGAATTCGAAGGTCCCTAGCTCAAGTTATGATTTTTTGATGAAAATTAAAAGTCTGAAAATTAATTATTTTTAAGAATTGACTGATGTTTGGCATTGTTAGTGGTGGGTCCGTATTCTGGTTCCGGAGCCCGGTACAGATCCATTATGATATTTAAGACTTGTCTGTGAAATTTGGTGAGAAACGGAGTTTATTTGACGCGATTAGGACGTCCAGTTGAGAAAATGGAAATTTTAAAGCGTTCGTGAGAATTTCATTTGATTTGGTGCTAAATTCGTAGTTCCAGGTGTTATTTTGGCGATTTGATCGTGCGAGCAAGTTCGTATGATGTTTTTAGACTTATGTGCATGTTTGGTTTGGAGCCCCGAGGACTCGGGTGAGTTTCGGATAGGCCACGGGATGTTTTGGACTTTGGAAATCTAGTATTTTGCTGCAGCAGGTGTTCTAGCATGTCCTTCTTCGCGTTCGTGAAGGTACTCTCGCGAACGCGAAGAGTAAACTGGGCAGCTGAGGATTTCTTCATCGCGAATGCGAATCGATGGGGGCGTTGCCCTTCGCGAACGCGACAAGCCCATCGCAGATGCTTAGTGTTAGGCATTGGGGAGGGGGAGTCAGCCGTTCCTTCAACGCGAACGCGAGCAATGCCTCCCGAACGCGAAGGCCAGGGGGAGTAACCATTGCGAGCGCGAGCTGGATCTCGCGAACGCGTAGGCTTGGTAGCCAGTACCCTTCGTAAATGCGACAGTGCTCTTGCGAACGCGATGAACACTGTCGCCCAACACTTAACAGAATCCAAAAACGGGATTTTAGACAAAAATTCATTTTTCTCAAAAAACTAAACGGTGAGAGGCGATTTTTCAAGAGCCATTGCTTCCCCCAAATTGTTGGTAAGTGATTCTAAACCATTTTCTTTTAATTACCCATTACATTTCTTGAATTTTCAACCTAAAATCTAGAGTTTTCATGGTAGAATTAGGGGTTAGGGTAGAAACTAGGGATTTCGGAAATTTGGGGATTTAGACCTTAATTTGAGGTCGGATTCTAAAACCAATTAAATATTCGGGCTCGAGGATGAATGTGTAAAAGGATTTTGGTCCGAACCTCGGGTTTTGACCAAGCGGGTCTGGGGTCAATTATTTGACTTTTTAGAGGAAAAATTTGGGAAATTTAATTTATGAAATATAATTGATTCCTATAGTAATATTTGATATTATTGAGTCATTTTTGAATAGATACGAGTGGTTTGGAGGTGAATTCCAAAGGAAAAGCTGTGATTGAGAATTGAGTGGCCTTCGGAGCGAAGTAAGTGTCGTGTCTAACTTTGGCTTGAGGGAATAGGTATTATGTGTTCATCTGCTACGTGTTGGGTTGTTAAATATAATGTATAGGTCAGATGACGAGTATCTATGTGTCGTTGTTGAGTCATAGCATGCGAGTGAAATTCTATTCTTGTCTATTTTGTAGCCTTAAATTCTACTATCCATGTTTATCGGGTTATTTGAAATGATAGGTGACTCATATCTGGTTTCACTGAGATTTGGTAAATTTCGAATATTGATTCAAGGTTGAGATTACATTGTGATATTGAGTATGGGGAAAATACTGGTTTCTTTATGATACTCTTATCTATCCGTTGTTATTGATTTTGTGATTGGTGAGGAGGGGTGTAAAGCACGAAGGGTGATACCGTGCATGCATTATTTATATTGTGAGGAAGAGTATAAAGCACGAAGGGTGATGTCGTGCATGCATTATTTATATTGTGAGAAAGTGTGAAAAGCACGAAGGGTGATGCCGTGCCGTTCTATTTATTTACTTGGTGAGGTCGAGAGTAAAAGCACGAAGGGTGATGCCGTGCAGTTTTCCTTTGCTGTTTTAATTGCTCAATTCGTTTAAGGATTTTTCTATTTAGTTCTGTCTTTTCATTATTCTCACTCTTTATTGTAGATTTTAAATTGAGTTGCAAGTTCTTTGTGTCTTTACTTCTCTTCTCCCTTTTATTTCTTCCTCCGCCATCGTTTCTCCACAAACAGATTCAAATCTCGCCTCTTGAAGCTTTGCTGTTCTGAGAAATTATCACCCAGTTTTGTTCAGGCATTTCTCAATTTGCAAAAGCTGAGACATATTTTTTCTGCATTCAAATTTGAATTCCAGATTTGAAAACGAAAAAAAAAAAAACTTTTAAAAAAAACAACAAACAAAAACAATTTAAAAAAAAGGTTGTAGTTGGAAAATAATTTCCTCTGCATTTCTAGGTTTCGAAAACATTTCAGCTTGGAATTTCTGCTGTTTGTTGTTGTTCTCTGTCAATTAGTAGTTGAGCTTCAGTTTGTAGTTGTTTCTTAGCCTTTATTTGGCCGTTTAAGATCTACTTGCTGCTTGGAAAGTAGGTGAGTATTATTTGTGTTTAAAGTCTTTGGGAAAACAAAAAGATCTGTTAAGTAATTTCTGGGGTTACTAGTTGCTAGTTCCAAGTGCTTTCTTGCTGGGTTTCTCGGGAATTCTTGGGGTCTGCTACTGCTGTTTTTTGCTGTCCGTTTGGTGTTGCTGTTGGTGCTGTGAAGTTCTGCTACCCAGAGTAACTCCTTTGCTGCCATTTGAAAAGTTTTTCTGCACTAGCGGAGAGAGTGATTTGGTGTTGAATTACTGTGATTTTGATTGAGAACTCGAAGAACACTAGCTGTGAATTTGAAGAACTTCACAGACTGATTCGAATCGATTTGAGCAGCTACTGTGCACAACACCTTTCTCGGCACTCGTGGTGACTTCAGGTTCTATTGTTCTTGCTTTGAATTTACTATTTTGCACGCGGGAGTTGGTACCTCCCGTTTTTCAGTTTCCCTTTGTTGTGTGAGTTAAATTGCTGGCATCTTACCTCGTACTACTTTATTTACCGTATTAGTGTGTCTGTTGTTGCAACTGGTATTCTTCTCGTTTGGTCTGTTGCCTTGTGTGATAGT
>AWOL01S0036368.1:11238-26833 GCA_000715115.1 Nicotiana otophora | reverse complement strand
AATCTTGTAATCCCCTGTGTTGTTTTCCATAAATTAAGAGAGACAGAAATTGAGTTAGAACCCACAGTCTACTTGATAGAATCTACAAATAATATGATCCATTCTCGACTTGTTTTAGTTCTCTTAGAGACTAATTTTTCTCTGCCCTGTTANATTTACGTCATCGAAGGGATTGCAATTAGCCAGAATCTTGTAATCCCCTGTGTTGTTTTCCATAAATTAAGAGAGACAGAAATTGAGTTAGAACCCGCAGTCTACTTGATAGAATCTACAAATAATATGATCCATTCTCGACTTGTTTTAGTTCTCTTAGAGACTAATTTTTCTCTGCCCTGTTACATGCAGTGGGACACCGCTGGTCAAGAACGTTTTAGGACAATCACCAGCAGTTACTATCGTGGGGCTCATGGCATAATTGTGAGAAATACATTCTTTCTCCTACTTGTTCATGGATTTCATTTTTTATTTATCAAGGAGATCTTATTCTGATGGGCATCTCTTCAGGTGGTTTATGATGTGACTGATCAAGAGAGCTTTAATAATGTCAAGCAATGGTTGAGTGAAATTGATCGATATGCGAGTGATAATGTAAACAAGCTTCTTGTGGGAAACAAGTGTGACCTCACAGCACAAAAGGTAGTTGCCACTGAAACAGCTCAGGTAAGGAGTCGGCCACTACACCTTTATTCTAGACTCTGTCCCTGAAACTTGGGAGAGGATGCCTCTGTCCGCTAGAGCTTGTATTATAACTTAATGGAATGCGTAATATGCAGGCTTTCGCTGATGAAATTGGTATTCCTTTTATGGAAACAAGTGCAAAAAGTGCGACCAATGTGGAGCAGGCTTTCATGGCCATGGCTGCTTCAATCAAGGACAGGTATCAGAAATCGGACATTCATAGATATACCTCTGAATCTCTTTGTAAGGATGACTTATCATGATTCTTTGCTTTTTGTAGGATGGCCACCCAACCCGCAGCGAACAATGCTCGGCCTCCAACTGTGCAGATCCGTGGACAACCTGTCAGCCAAAAGAGCGGTTGCTGCTCAACTTGAAAGGAATTAGCATGATGATGCTTCTGATGTGGCATGTAAAATTAGTCCCTCAGTAGTTTGATGTGAAGATACTATATATTTTTCAGCCTTTTGCGAAAAACCCATTCTTTGCAAAGTATTTGATTTTAAGCAAAATTTGTACAAAAACTAGGAATATTGGTGGAATTAATAGTGTTTGCTTTCATTCCATACTTTGAACCTTCATCTGAATGATTTAATCAATCGTCCAAGTCTTCACTGTCGTATTTCTCTGACCTGTAACTCTTTGGGAGCTACTGGTTTTCAGCCCTCCTGTCTACTCTTTGAGGTGGTCAATTATTGGGTTCCACGAGGTGGCTTTGGGGTATTGCTAAGTCCAGTAAGGTGTAAAATATGAAATAGATAAGAGCTGCTTGAGACTTGGGGATGATAAAGAAAAATGGATTGATTGAGCGTCCAAAAATCAATTTACATCTCACTTGGAGCCTCTTTTACCAATTGATGAGCAATAAGAATGATTCATTAATAGGAAGGGGAGGCGACGAAGAAAGCTTTTGAGAATAATGAGTATTGAAAAAGAAAACACAAGAACGTCCTGTTCCAGCCACAGATTTAGCTTGAATCACAGACGAATGAATACAATCAAAATTCACAAATCACAAGAGATGTACAAAGAAAGGTCTTGACACAAATTACATGAGATGTTGTGATTATGATTCCAACACCCTTTTCAGATATCTAAACGTAATGGTAAATGAACGATTTGGTGGAATGTTCAACCAAGTGTGTGGAAAATGCTAGTTAGCAACATCTCAGAAGATACTTCTATCGTTTTTACATTCATGATTCACCAAGGGGGAAGTTTGAATTAGATCTCCACCTTGCTACCTTCACACCCTACCTCTCCTTTTGCTTGAAGGTTTGAAACAATCTTCAACCTGCCTTTACACTTCTTTTTCTTAATATAATATAACTTATTTAGAATTAACCGATAAAGTAAGGCACTAATCATGGCAGTTGTGAACAAAAGGATTAACCTGCCAACAAAATTGCGACCCTATTTATTGCGGCAAATCTTCCATCTTTTATTCTTTTTCCATAAAGATATTGTCTTGGCCAGTCTGTACAAACTTCGACTGCACTTTATTATTTGCATATTTTGCTTTTAAGATTTGGTGTTATCACTTACAACGAAGGACTACAACTATTTTGACATTTTTTAAGAGACTTAACTATGATACAATTCCATATGTGGAAAGGACTAGTTAAAACTTGAACTCGAGTATAAGTTATAAATTGAATACAACTCCGAACTCTCAATGTATAAATTATTTAATTACAATAATACAAAATGTAAGACACATGGATTTCTTTCCAATCTTTAAGGCTATACTTGCTATCAGTCGAAAGACCTCTAAAAGAAAGTTGTCACCTCAATCACAGATCCTAACTTTTGTATGCTGCTGCTTGTGTTTAAGTCAAAAATGATAGTAACCCCTCTATAGTATGGTTGGTGAAACTTACAACTAAATTAGTTTCTAAAAAAGCTGAACAAGAATCGACAAGAGGTCCATGCCCAGAAAAAAATGCAACTCAGTGGTGATCACTTGAATTTTGAATTCACTCGGTAGGACTCAATGTAACATATACACACAACTTCAGAGATTTTGCTAGACTAACAAGAGAAGTTAGAGAGGATGTCTTGAGCATACATCAAAGAGCACACAACTCTAAAGTATGCTATCTAACCACTTAAAATTTTAGATGAAATCGTCAGTTTCAACAAAATGTCACAGCATGCAGCAGATGTTCAGATGTTAAAGCCGAAACATGCAAAAATCATTGCAAATCCCACAATGGTTAAATGAATGAATGATATATGTGCCTTCGCCAATACTTACCTCATGAAACAGCTTTTGGGTTAAGCTAGGCCTAAAATCTATTTTCTTAACGATGCCAAAGACAGTTGCAATGAGAATCACAAGAAAGCAGATAAACCTTGGCAATATTGGTTGAACAAAAACAAATATTTGACACCTACCAAACAATGCTAGCTAGCAAAAGGAACAAAATTGTTTTATCATAAACTTCAGATCAGAAACTGATCACTTTAACTAAAATCAAAAATGTAAAAGTAACCCTAACGCCTATACGAAGGAAATGGTATTCGTGCATCTCAAAAGTAAAGAAATATTGAGGGAATGAAATCTCACAAGTCATCTAAATTTACACTCTTAGATGAACTATGAAGGTTTTGAGATATTTCTAATACAGGAACTGCCAAAGATTCCTGGAGATATCCTGCCATCACTGAGCCCAAACATGATAAATGATGCAAAAAGTGGACTCAAGCTCTGATGGTAGGTTCTGCTTCCTTACTTCGCACCCAAAGAAGGGAATTGGCGAACATCTTCAATGGATGGTGCTGAAACACTGTTGTTACCAACAACACCATCTCTCCCATGATCACGTCCCCCCCTTCCACGGCCACCTCGGCGATAGTAACTTCCTCCATCAGCAGGCTTCAGAAACTCATTAATGCTTTTGGTCTGCAAATATTCAAGAAAAATTAGGCCCGCTACAGAAGATATAAAAATTTCACAGTTCAAATATATCGCATTCAGCAATTGGTCAACTTATTTTGAAGATCACACTCTATCCGGCTCTTCAAGGATTCATCTAGCTTACCCACCCCAGAAGATATGTTCGATTGCTACTGCATCTGGCTTTAGGAAAAAGGTTCACCAAGCTTAAGGTACATCCCTTATTAAACTATAGCCAAAATACCCTTTCATGCCCCAGCCATTCCCTTACCCTACTAAGGCAAAGAGAATGTTACTACGAAATTATTGAAAATAGAAGTCAGGGCAACAGAAATAAACCTCGAAACTTGGAAACAACTTTACCAAGAGTCCATAACTATGTAACATCTAGAACAACACACAAGCACATCATAAACAGCTTACTTAAGGAATCCATTAAATTTGCAACATGACCACCAACACTTTGCAAAAGCTAACAGCAGAAGCAAGACCAAACAGATGATTTGACCCAGCAATGACAGGACATCACGTAATGGACACGTGAACAAATTGGATTATAAAATCCATAGTCCCTGGGGAAGTAGATTGAAAGGCCAGTGCTTCAGTTACTTGATACTCAATGGTAAACTCGCAAGTTGTATCAAGCCAATAAATTCATTAAACAAGTGGATCTAGGATTTGTTGCTAACGCAGGAACCACAATGTAGCTTTTAATAAAAGCTTTCTGACCAAAATTTGTTAAAGCAATCAGTAATATGAAATTTTATGCGACTTCATCGAAGTTCTACAACAAAAATTCTGCAGGTAACAAGTTTGATACGAATATTTGACCTTCTCTTACTTTTATTGACCCATATATTTAGCCCTATTTCTTTTTTAACGTGGAGGGAAAGCCTTCCTCCCTCACCCTTATTATTGAAGCAATCAGTAATATGAAATTTTATGCGACTTCATCGAAGTTCTACAACAAAAATTCTGCAGGTAACAAGTTTGATACGAATATTTGACCTTCTCTTACTTTTATTGACCCATATATTTAGCCCTATTTCTTTTCTAACGTGGAGGGAAAGCCTTCCTCCCTCACCCTTATTATTGCATCCACCTGCGTAGATGGGCATGTAGAAAACTTCCCTCCCTCACATTTATATCATACTCCCTGCAACTATGTGAAGGGAGCAAAAAGGTAGGTGGAATAGGTTGACAAATGAAGATGCCAGACCACAAATAGCAGTATAATTATGAGGTAGCACAGACATCCTAAAAGATAAATCATACAACAAAACATGTAGCCAGCTTCTGAGATACCAAAATAGATGTTTCACAGTACTAAAGAAGTACCTTCTTGGCCTTTTCCACTGCCTCCTTACGCTTGTCTTTCTCAGAACCCTGTCAATATTTTCAAGCACAATTAACATACTAATAGAGAATAATCAAGTACTTAATAGCCAACACTATAGCAACTATATAGTAGCTTATACCAAAAGCAAGCAACTCACCAATTTAATGAAAACCTCATCATCACTTTTCTTGTTTGACAGAAGTTGCATGGACTCAAGCTCTTTGTCCAAATTAACCTTCCTTTCCTCAGGCTTTAGAGCCAACAAAGCTTTCCTCTTATCTTCCAATAACTTCTCATACTCTTCTAGGGTCATTTCCTACATATCAAGCAAGTAAGACAATATACTTAAGCAAATATGAACACTTACAAGTACAAGGTAATATAATATGCAAATAACAGATCCAAAAGCAATATGAACAAATACCAGGCAACCTAATCCCCTGCAAATAGATGAAGGTTAAAATGCAGTAGTCCACCAGATTTCACATATCAAATTTAAAGCTGTTTCAATTAAACAACTATATGTAATGTCCATGACAGGATGATATCATTCACCATAAAAGAACTAGCAAGTATCTTTCTTAAAAAGAACTAGCAAGTAACCAAGATAAAGATAATGCACTCAGAGATATTAATTTGTAACAGCAGAAGCAGACAAGGTAACAAGTGGAAACAGCACAGAAAAAAAAGATAGTTACCTTCTCCTCTGGTTCCTTCTCTTGTGGCTCAGCTGCAGGAGAGTCCTTGCTAGCGTCTTCAGCATCTGCCTGCACAGCTGGTTTCTCGGTATCAACATTCTTCTCTCCCTCATTGAGAGGCTCTTCTTTCTCCCTGAACTCGTATAGAATACAAAACTTATACTACAAGAAACAACAAACATGATGAATAAAGAAAGAAATTAAGATGAAAATGCTCACGGTGCAAACTCATCAGCGGGAGTTCCCCAATTCCCACGACCAGCACCCTCTCGTTTAAATCCATTCCTATACAATAAGAATATGAGTGCACTTACACTTGCTGCATTCAAGCAATCAAGTCATACCAACTAAATAAGCAGCTAAGCACATTGTAACCAGTTGATCCCCCGGAAAGAAAAAAAAAAGAAATGTGGAATATGCGTAGGTCATTTTAGAAGTTCCTTTAAATGACTTACCCACGTCCAGTTCCACTTCGTCGCTCAAACGCTCTCCTGGGGCGTTCATCTGCAGTGTCACCATTGCTGAATCCACCACGACGGCCACCGCGGAACTCCCCACGAGGTCCTCCATATCCAACTCTCCTTTCGGAGTGCTTCGCTGAATCTCCATCTTCTGAAGCTCTGTACCCTCCAGAGAACCCATTACTGCTGCCAAAAGTATTCTCACCATCAGCAGGATATTGGTTAAACCCACGGCCACGACCGCGGCCACCAAATCCTCCACGTGGACCCCCACGGCCTCCTCCACGCTGGCCATCATTCCTTGCTTCCCTCACTGCTCAATAAACATCAGAAAAATAAGAAACCAGGAGAATCTCAATTGGACGACTCATGAGTGGTGAATGTGGAGTATAACAGAAGAACAAAACGTCTACATTGTCTTCAATACTTCCATACAAATTAAAGAGAGAAGGTCAGCATAAAATATCAGACTCATGTGACTGTACAGGTGTGTGTATGTGTGTGTGTGTGTGAGAGAGAGAGAGAGAGGTGGAGATATTAAGACCATAAGAATGGACATTTATCTTATTCAAGTACAACCAAAATACCAGCCAAACAACTTTTCATTAATAATCAATTAGTTGAACATTCTCCTTTTCAGCTACTTATAAGCTACCATACCCAGCTAAATAACAGACAAATCATGCATAAAACTTGAAGAAACTATCATTTTATCACTTATGACCTAAAAATACAGAAGAACAAAACGTCTACATTGTCTTCAATACTTCCATACAAATTAAAGAGAGAAGGTCAGCATAAAATATCAGACTCATGTGACTGTACAGGTGTGTGTATGTGTGTGTGTGTGTGAGAGAGAGAGAGAGAGGTGGAGATATTAAGACCATAAGAATGGACATTTATCTTATTCAAGTACAACCAAAATACCAGCCAAACAACTTTTCATTAATAATCAATTAGTTGAACATTCTCCTTTTCAGCTACTTATAAGCTACCATACCCAGCTAAATAACAGACAAATCATGCATAAAACTTGAAGAAACTATCATTTTATCACTTATGACCTAAAAATACAGAAGAACAAAACGTCTACATTGTCTTCAATACTTCCATACAAATTAAAGAGAGAAGGTCAGCATAAAATATCAGACTCATGTGACTGTACAGGTGTGTGTATGTGTGTGTGTGTGTGAGAGAGAGAGAGAGAGGTGGAGATATTAAGACCATAAGAATGGACATTTATCTTATTCAAGTACAACCAAAATACCAGCCAAACAACTTTTCATTAATAATCAATTAGTTGAACATTCTCCTTTTCAGCTACTTATAAGCTACCATACCCAGCTAAATAACAGACAAATCATGCATAAAACTTGAAGAAACTATCATTTTATCACTTATGACCTAAAAATACAGAAGAACAAAACGTCTACATTGTCTTCAATACTTCCATACAAATTAAAGAGAGAAGGTCAGCATAAAATATCAGACTCATGTGACTGTACAGGTGTGTGTATGTGTGTGTGTGTGTGAGAGAGAGAGAGAGAGGTGGAGATATTAAGACCATAAGAATGGACATTTATCTTATTCAAGTACAACCAAAATACCAGCCAAACAACTTTTCATTAATAATCAATTAGTTGAACATTCTCCTTTTCAGCTACTTATAAGCTACCATACCCAGCTAAATAACAGACAAATCATGCATAAAACTTGAAGAAACTATCATTTTATCACTTATGACCTAAAAATACAGAAGAACAAAACGTCTACATTGTCTTCAATACTTCCATACAAATTAAAGAGAGAAGGTCAGCATAAAATATCAGACTCATGTGACTGTACAGGTGTGTGTATGTGTGTGTGTGTGTGAGAGAGAGAGAGAGAGGTGGAGATATTAAGACCATAAGAATGGACATTTATCTTATTCAAGTACAACCAAAATACCAGCCAAACAACTTTTCATTAATAATCAATTAGTTGAACATTCTCCTTTTCAGCTACTTATAAGCTACCATACCCAGCTAAATAACAGACAAATCATGCATAAAACTTGAAGAAACTATCATTTTATCACTTATGACCTAAAAATATCACCATGGTAGAGAGAGATAAACTGTCCTATGACCTAAGAGAAGATTGTAGACATACATATGTACTAGTCCTCAGTTGCAACTATTTCATGACAGGAGACAATAAAAGGGAACAAGGTAGCTCGAACTCACAGAGATAAAATTCTCAAAATTACTAAAACTCCTTCAGATCAATGCAAACTTTAGCCAAGAACATAAAATAACAGAAACAAAGCATCCATGAGACTACACCAACAAGGCTTCAGGAGTATTCTGGTAGTAGACTTGATTGTCGTGTAGGGATAAGTGTGACATTTAGAAAGACTCTAATTTGCCTTAAAAGACCAATTATTTAGTACTCCATTAGAATAAATTGGACATGAAGAGAGTGCAACATATAAAAAGGATATATACAGTCAACCCCAACTAATTTGGTAATCTAATGGATTTTAATCATTGATTATATGACTTCTTACCGAGGGAAGAGAAAAAATCATACATTTACCAACTTCTAAATACTAGCAGATAGACTAGACAATATAATACAAGATATAAACTATAAAGTATCCTAACCTTTGTAAATTAAGCACTCGCTCAAAGACAGGAAAAAGTTAAAAAGGTTCTAGTTTAAGTATACTGACGTTCAAAGCAAGCAAAAAAAACTCCCTAAACACTTTGTAGCAGTACCGAACTAAGAAGGCAAAAAAACATAGCATACATTCAGAGATAAAGTGTGTATCTATTTTTTATCATGTGGTATCTTGGGCGATTTACATGCTACTTCCCACCAGCAAAGTATATATAGTATTTAAATATCCCAAGCAATTAGACATGTATAAGCGCAAATAATTAACAGAAAGTTGAAATTACCAGCCTCAGATGGAGGGAGGGGCTTAGAGGGCAACTTAGCAGCAGGCTTAGATTGCTGAGCAGGTCCCTTCTTTGGAACAGAAGCAGGAGGAGGAACCTGTTTTTGCTGCTCGGCAGCAATTAACGAGCTTGGGTCCTCAGCATCATCATCCAGAAGGTCAAATGGGTTCAAAGTTGCCATTTATTTGGATCTTTTGCTGAATAGATGGAGAGATACAAGATATATTGTATCTAAAGCTTGAAGCTTTAGCAAAGATGTATTGCGAACATATAAATCCTATTGATTAGAATCCATTGGAATAATGGTGTCTTGTAAAAAGCTTAAACTGGTTTTAGAAGAGAGAAAGAGAGAGAAGAGATTGCCAAAACCCTAGCCGAAGCGGCAGATAATTGAGGGAAGTGAGAGTGAACCTAATCTTAATAAACCCTAGTAGAGTGGGGGGATTGGATGCGGGAAGGTTCACTGAATAGTGGGCGTGGAGTACATTTCACTCTTGCCGGGTTTGTTGGGCTTTGACATGTTTTGCTATTTTGGATTCAACTGCTTCATTCTTTAATTAGTAAGGTTATGCCCGGGCTAAGCCCGAGCCCAAACTCAATATGAATCAGCGAAACATTTTGTATACAAGAAATCAAGACTCAAGAATGAATAATCTTTTGCCAAAAAAAGGTAATGCATATCATAATTATCGCCACCATATATATTTTGCAAATTAATGATCTCCTTTGTATCCTTAAGCTAATTGATTAATTTCATACCGGCTATATTTAGATCTATATGTGCACGACGATAATTTGACTTAGGATTATTGAAAAAAGATTTTTTTTAGCTGCAAATGTCCAATGAAAAGAGCATAAAAATCACAGAAACACAGTTCTTCCCTTTTGTGGTAAGCTTGGGAAACTTAAGGGATTTTTTTAACCCCGCTAGTTGTTTGCTATTCAATTCATAATAATGTACAAGTGGGTTTCCGAGATGTCAATAGTTACATAAAGTGCATGAACATATATTGTATACTTAAGTTCTTATAGTTACTGATTGATTAATTTGGTGGTCTTTTGGGAGTACTTTTTTAACATAATGTTCAAAGAGTAGTTTAGAAATAAAAAATTATTGATGTATGATGAACGCAACGTACGGTGTGCTTTCTAATGAAAGTTTTCGCACCTCTTATTTTAGGTTTCCTTTTACTTTCAAGGGAAGACACAAAATATATTATTTTGCTATTTATTGTATTTTTATATTTAGAATATAAACTATGATAGTATCAATTTTTTCTTTCAAATAGTGGTACATCATTAAAAAAATTGATATGCAAGAGATATGAAAATTATTAAACTTCAATAGTCATTATATTACGTAATAAAAAAATAAAACTATAAGTATGGTACAACATCAAGAGTCAAAATTTTCATATATTCTTTATAAATTATTGGCTTTCAAATAAACTTCTTAATCCAATAAGTAATATTTATTGTTATACGTCAAAAAGAACAACTTTAAATGATGTATCAATGCTTTATTTAGTTCAGTAAAAATTTAAATGATGACTAAAAGGATAAACCCCGTTTATCTTAACGAGAAGTTTTCTTTAAAAAAATATTTCACTGCTCAAATAATGCATCTCTTTTTTTGGTATTTTACCTCCAGAATAATATTTAGTGATTTATATATTGTATAGATTATTCTAGTAATTAATGTAGATTAGAGGAAAAAATGTTACCATAAATCATGGTCAGCAAGGCAAAACACCTGGTGTATACGGTCGAAACTGATTTCGACCTTCGTACGTCTGATCTAGATGAAAACATAATGGACCGAAGAAAGTTTTCGTAATATCGAGTTGAGATCCGAAGAAGGCACAAACGAGCTTCGAGTTTCATGAACGGGTCAAATACCGAGCTCGAAGTCATTATCGAGCTCGGGTCTCAATCGAACTATGTTGAGATATGATGGAATCGAGCTTAAGGGTCAGGGGTCAACTAATACCGAGCCCGAGTCATTATCGGACCCCGAGTCGGCATCAAGCTCAAATACGCGTCGAGCTCTAAAACTGGAAGCCGACCAATACTGAATCCGGTCAAGATCGAGCTCATATACAAGAGCCGTTGTAGTCGCACTAAGGGAGAGAATCTCGGCGGGAATTTAAAAAAAGCTGATTTATCATGGATTTTTCACTATGTATTTTTAATTATATATAAAGTAGGGTTCCCCCACTATAAAGGGGACGGCGATATTCCTGTAAAGGCATCAAGTTTTACATACATTGTAACTGGGATATCATACACTCCTATATTGAAAAATTATCCATTTTTAGCTTCATAGATTGATTCATCTTGCTTAATCCATAAATCATCTTATTTCCAACTTTGCTTATTTTTCATTCTTTGCAATCAATATTCGATATTTCCATTTTACTCTTACGATTTGTGTCAAGTTATACTACATACCCTTAGAACTACGTACAAATTCAACTCTATCCGTTTTTCGGGTAAACAGTTTGGTGCCCACCGTGGGGCTAAGGATAATAGTGATTATTTGATACGAATCTGCAAAAACAAATCGTTTTACGCTTATTTTCGGAAGTGCCTTTGATTTCGGATTAGCAACGACGAGCTCTCAAATTAAATGACCTTATCTATCGACAACGAAGTTGGCCTTCAAGGTAAAAATAACAACTTGACGCCCAGGGCCGGAATGTCGCTTGTCGACGCCGTTGGAGCTCAAGTCGAAGTGTCATTAGATGTTAATTCGCATGTGGTCATTGAGGCAAACCTACATTTTGAACCTGAAAATAGCATCCATGGTGGCACTCGATCTGCAGGTCGAAATACACATAACGTCGAAGAAAGCGACGTCAGCTTGCGTGTGATTTTCGAAATGTTGCAAGCTCAATAGGCAGCAATAGCTCAGTTACAGAGTCAAACCCAGATGCCGAGCAAGCCGGAGCCCAGTCCACCCCGAGAAATCGACCACAAAACGGAAACAGCTATAGTAAGTTCAAATGAGCAAGAGTCGAAGACTAATCCCGAAATTGTTAAAATGTTCGAAGAACTCACCAAACGAATAGAATTGGGAGAAAGGAGGATCGAATAAAATGATAAAAATGTGGAAACATATAACTCCAGGGTTGATCAGATCCCGGGGCACCACCGATATTGAAGAGCTTAGATTCCAAAAAATTCATACAAAAGACTTTCCCCCCAAATGCGGCTCTCAAACCGATCCCAAAGAAATTCCGCATGCCCGAGATTCCTAAGTATAACAGAACTACCGACCCCAACGAACATGTCACCTCTTACACATGTGCCATTAAAGGGAACGACCTAGAGGATGATGAAATCGAATCCGTATTATTGAAGAAATTCGGTGAAAACCTGTCAAAGGGAGCAATGTTATGGTATCATAATTTACCATCTGATTCTATCGATTCTTTTGCTATGCTTGCGGATTCCTTCATAAAAGCGCCCGCCGGGGCCATAAAGGTCGAGACCAGAAAGTCGGACCTGTTCAAGGTAAGACAAAAGGATAACGAGATGCTAAGAGAGTTCGTATCTCGTTTTCAAATGGAACTAATGGATCTGCCACCAGTCACAGACGATTGTGTTGTTCAGGCTTTCACTCAAGATTGGTGGTTGAAGCATAACCTAATCGAATATCCGGCTATTACTTGGGCCGACGTGCATAATCGGTACAAGTCAAAAATTAGAGTCGAAGATGATCAGTTGGGTTCTAAACCCGCTGTTAGAAGGGACATCAATCGAGAACAAGGTCCGATCAAGGACCGATACCGACCATATAGTAGAAACCACAGGACCAATGAATCGAGACATAACCCCGGGCAAGGCAATAAAAGGAGTGATCGAGGTCAAGGGTCTCGGGGGCTGATGAACAGAGATAGGTTCGACATGCCTACCGGACCTAAGGAAGCACCACGGTTATCGGAGTATAACTTCAGCATCGATGCATCCGTCATCGTGTCAGCTATCGGATGCATCAAAGACACTAAATGGGCTCGACCCATGCAGACTGATCCTGCCTAGATAAACCCCAATCAAATATGTGAGTATCATGGCACCCATGGCCACAGAACGGAGGATTGCAGGCAACTAAGAAAGGAGGTAGCCCGGTTATTCAATAAAGGGCACCTTCGAGAATGTTTAAGCGACATGGCCAAAAACCATTTCTAAAACAGGGATTTCGGTAAACAAAACGAACAGGAAGAACCACATCACATCATCCACATGATCATCGGTGGCGTCGATACCCCTCAGGGACCAGTGCTTAAACGCACTAAGACATTGGTTATGAGAGAAAAGCGACCTCATACCCAGGATTACGCACCCAGAGGAACCTTGTCCTTTAATGATGAAGATGCAAAAAGAGTCATGCAACCTCACAACGATGTACTGGTAATATCCGTACTTATGAATAAAACTAAAGTTAAGCGTGCGTTAATTTATCCAGGTAGCTCGACCAACATTATTAGATCGAAGGTTGTAGAACAACTCGGTCTGGTCCTAAAAGGATTCAATATGGCATGTGAAACCACCAAAGGCGAGATAATCCTGCCGATAAACATGGCCGGGACCATCCAGGAAACAAAGTTCCACGTAATCGAAGGCAACATGAGGTACAACATCCTTTTTGGAAGGCCATGGATCCACAATATGAGAGTTGTACCTTCGACCCTCCACTATGTGCTTAAATTCCCGACATCGGAGGGAGTCAAAACAGTGTACAGAGGCAACCGACTACAAGAGAAATATTTGCCGTCGAAGAAGCAATTCTGATATCCTCACCTTTGTCAACAAAAGGGATCAGACTCAAAAGGGGAACAAGATGCCAAATAGCAATCACAAATACCAGCCTCACCACAACTAGAAAATCAGAAAATTGACGAAGATGATGATTAAAGGATCCCTCGATCCTTCGTGATCCCCGATGATTCTGACGCTACCCAATCAACGATTGAAGAATTGGAGCAAGTCATAATAATCGAGTATTTTCCCGAACGAAAGGTATACCCCCGAACTCATGAAAAGGCTTATTCAATTTCTTATCGATAACATATATTATTTTTATTGGTCCTATTTAGATATAATAGGGATCCCGCCGAATATAATGACGCATCAGCTAAGCTTGGACCCTAGGTTCAAACCAGTGAAGCAAAAGAGAAGACCCTAGTCCGAGGTAAAGTACGCATTTATAAAGGACGAGGTGACTAAACTTCTCAAAATAGGGTCCATTCGGGAGGTAAAATACCCCGAATGGTTAGCTAATGTACTTGCAGTCCCTAAAAAAGGGAACAAACTTAGAATATGTGTAGATTATAAGGATTTAAATAAGGCATGCCCCAAGGATTCTTTTTCGCTGCCCAACATCGATCGCATGATCGATGCCACAGCCGGCCACAAGATCATTACTTTTCGCGATGCCTATTCCGGGTATAATCAAATCCAAATGAAACCGGAAAAAAAGTCGTGCATAGGCTAACAGGATGAATTGCTACCTTAGGCCGATTCATTTCAAGTTCGTCGGAATGAAGTCATAGATTTTTCTCTCANATTGCTGCCTTAGGCCGATTCATTTCAAGGTCGTCGGATCGAAGTCACAGATTTTTCTTTCTACTAAAAAAGAAGAACGATTTCGCCTGGACCCCGGAATGCCAACAGGCATTAAAGGAATTGAAGCAATACCTATCGAGCCCACCACTGCTTCACACTTCGAAGGCAGATGAGAAACTTTACTTGTACTTGGCGGTATCGGAAATAGCGGTAAGTGGTGTCCTAGTTCGAGAAGAGCAAGGTACGCAATTTTCCATTTATTATGTAAGTCGAACTTTAGGGGAAGCAGAAACTAGATATCCACACTTAGAGAAATTGGCACTAGCACTGATAAGCGCCTCTAGAAAGTTAAGATCATACTTTCAATGTCACCCCATATGTTTGTTAACCACTTACCCACTTTGTAATATTTTGCACAAGCCCGAATTATCAGGCCGATTGGTCAAATGGGCCGTCGAACTCAGTGGGTACGATATCGAATATCAAACCCGGACGACCATCAAGTCTCAAATTTTAGCGGATTTTGTGGCCGATTTCACGCCGACCCAACTACCTGAAGTTGAAAAAGAACTCTTATTGAAATTGGGTATATCATCGGGGGTATGGACCCTTTTCACGGACGGGGCTTCGAACATGAAGGGGTCCGGGCTAGGCATCGTTTTAAAGCCGCCCACGGGTAACACTATTAGGCAATCTATCAAAACTACTAGGTTGACTAACAATGAGGCCGAGTATGAGGCCATGATTGCAGGTCTCGAGCTAGCTAAAAGTTTGGGAGCATAAGTCATTGAAGCCAAGTGTGACTCTCTGCTGGTGGTAAATCAAGTAAACAAAACCTTCGAAGTTCGAGAAGATAGAATGCAAAGGTATTTGGACAAACTGCAGGTAACTTTGCACAGTTTCAAAGAATGGACCTTACAGCATATACCTCGATAACAAAACAGTGAGGCCGATGCACTTACAAATTTTGGGTCATCGGTCGGGGAAGATGAGATCAGCTCGGGGACTGT
>AWOL01S0036366.1:148722-181878 GCA_000715115.1 Nicotiana otophora | reverse complement strand
GTACGCTCGGGCCGAGTATGGTACCGGGTGCCGGCCACGTCCCTTCAGGTTTGGGCGTGACACCTTTATCACGACCCAAAATCCCAAATTGTCGAGATGGTGCCTATCTCGATACTAGGCAAGCCGATAATATCAATAAACTATAATTTCTTTCAAGTTTGAAAATATAATAATTAAATACAATACGATAACCCACAAATACTGATATGAACACTCCCCAATACCTGGTGTCACTAAGTACATGAGCATCTAATATAAATACAAATCTGGAAAAGTACGGTCTACCATAGTCTAAGACCAAAATACAGTAATAAGGAGATAGGGAAGGAGAGCCAAGGTTTGCAAAACACGGAAGCTACCTCTAAATCTCCCAAAAATTAGCTGTACGGAAGAATCAACACCCGCTATGTCCGGAAAAATCTGCATATGCACACGAAATGCAGGGTGTAGTATGAGTACAACTATAACGACCCGGACGGTCGTTTCGAGAGTTATAGCCCCGTTTTTCCCATTTCTACTACATTTTGTGTTATTCAGCTATATTATGTTATATCGGGTTAGTTGGTTCGGGTCTGGAAGGAACTCGGAGTGAAATAAGATACTTAGTCTCATAATTAAAAAATTAAGTTAAAAAAGTGGACCCGATATGGACCTATGTGTAAACGACCTCGGATTCGAATTTTGATAATTCCAATAGCTTTGTATGGTGATTTTGTGCTTAGGAGCATGTCCGGAATATTATTTGGACGTCCGTAGAGGAATTAAGCTTGAAATGCCGAAAGTTTAATTTTTGAGAAGTTTGACCGGGGGGTTGACTTTTTGATATCGGGGCCAGAATCCGATTATGAAAATTGAAATACCTCTGTTATGTCATTTATGACTTGTGTGCAAAATGTGAGGTCAATCGGATGTGATTTGATAGGTTTCGAAGTCATTTGTAGAAACTAGAAATTTCAAAGTTCATTAGGCTTGAATTGGGGTGTAATTCATAGTTTTAGCGTTGTTTGAGGTGATTTGAGGGTTTGACTAAATCTGTATGATGTTTTAGAACTTGTTGGTATATTTGGTTGAGGTCCTGAGGGGCTCGGGTGAGTTTCGGATGGTTAACGGGTTGGATTTTGGACTTGGAACTCTGCTGGAATTTTTCTGATGCACCATATGGTTTCCTTCATCGCGTTCGCGAGTGGAGCCTCGCGTTCACGAAGAGGAACTGGGAGGCTGGCAATATTTGCTCTTCGCTTTCGTGAAGAGAAGCACGCGTTTGCGAAGGGTGGACTGGGTGTGCATCGCGAACGCGAGAAGTGTTATGCGTTCGCGAAGAAGAGAGGAAGCAGCCGAAGACCCCCAGGCAATTGGTCTACGCGTTCGCGTAGGGGGGAGTCACGTTCGCGTAGTGAGGGGGAAACAAAGCATTGCATTCGCGATGGGTTGAACGCATTCGCAGAGAAGGCATTGAGGCAGAGCCATTTTGTTCTTCGCGAACGCAAGGGTGATGTCACGTTCACGAAGGAGGAATTTGGACGAGAGTTATTTTGTGCTTCGCGAACGCGAGGCACTGACCGCGTTCGCGAAGAAGAAAAGTCTGAGCAGTGAGTTTAAGTTCTAAAAATAGGACTTCGTCCCATTTTCAGTTTTTGGCGATTTGGAGCTCGGAATTGAGGCGATTTTGGGTGATATTCAGAGGAGACAACGGGGTAGGTGTTCTTAACTCAATATTGGTTACATTACCCTAATCCATGGTTGTTTTATCATTTAATTGATGAATTGAGTTGGGAAAATTTGAAAACCCTCTTGGTTTAAATTAAAAATTCGAGGGTCGAGTTGGGATCGGATTTTGGTAAAATTGGTTTGGTTAGACTCGTGGTTGAATGGCCTTCCGGATTTTGTAACTTTTGTCGAGTTCCGAGATATGGGCCCCACAGGCGATTTTTGAGCTAATTTTTAGATTTTTATGGAAAATCATTATTATCTTGTGGAATTAATTCCAATGAATTTTATTGACTGAAACGAATTATTTATGACCAGATTTGAGGCATTTGGAGACCAATTCACGAGGAATTATTTTGTATCATTCTACTATTTTTAGTGACCACATGCTAGGTGACGGGCGTGTGGGCGTTCACTGTTGGGGATTTGTGACTTGGTCCATCCCGTAGCAACTTTAAAGTTGCATACTTTGTTGAAACCATATGATACTTATATGTTTTAGAAAGAATTTCTGTAAATCGGGTTGAATGCAATGTTTGGGCCTTGTGCCAATGCTGTTTGGACCCTTAGGGGCTGTTTCTTACCATTCTCTCATTGTTTTCGATTGAAAATCAATACTCAATCATGTTTATACTTATTTACCGCATAAATCAGTTTTATAACTCTATTTTGATGCATATAAATGTTTTGGGTTGAATGCTCTATTTTATTGAAATGCCCGAGTGGCTTGAGAGGTTTATGACTGAGTGAGGCCGAGGTCCTGATTTGTGAGGATGAGTGTGGATCGGGGCTGCCCGCCTGCAGCATACTTTATTATTATAGCACATGAGTTGTCCGTACAGATTATAGTGCTTGGGCTGAAGGAGCCCCTCCGGAGTGTGTACACACCCCCGGTGAGCGCAGGTACCTACTGAGTGCGAGTGCGAGTGCCGAGTGCTGAGTGCCTGGGAGGCATGAGTGATTGTGAGGTATGCCCGAGTGGCAAGAGTGATTGTGAGGTATGCCCGAGTGGCACGAGTGACTGTGAGATTTGCCCGAGAGGTTGTTTATGAGTGATGTTTTGCCCGAGGGGCTGTTTATGATTTCATCATTTTTCTCACCTTTGCAGTTTTCCTCTGTCTGAAAACTATAGAAAAATATCTTTAAATGATTTTTACTGGAACTGGGTTTAAACGAGATGTTTTGATTCAAATCCTGATTTTAAAAGCATGTGGTATTTTACTGAGATTTCCCGATATGAATGTTATATGCTTTATTGCTCGTCACTACTGCTCAGTCTTTATTTATTGTTGTTACTTACTGATTTGGCGTACTCACGTTACTCCCTGCACCATGTGCGCAGATTCAGGTGTAGCTGGTCACGGTAGCGGTTATTAAGTGTTCTGGTTGCAGATTTGCTTGGAGATAGCAAGGTAGCTGTTTGGCGATCGCAGCCCCTGCTCTTCTCCCTCTTATCTTTCTCTAGTTGTATTTAGCTATTTTCCAGACCACGTTAGCCTTGATATTGTTAGATAGATTGTAGTAGATGCTCATGACTAGTGACACCCCGATGTCAGGCTTTTCCTTCCGCACGTTTATTTTGATTGGAACTGCTTTACGAAGGTTTTTATATTAAATAACCTTGAAAGTATCTTTAAAATGAGAATATCGGTTTGTTTTGGAAATGAGTCGGCTTGCCTAGTTCCACGATAGGCGCCATCATGACAGGGGGTTAGTTTTGGGTCATGACAACAATCAACTTAACAAGTAACAATAATAAATATGAAACTGAAGATAGTGACGATCTATACAATTATTGTTCATGTTCAGTAATTCCAGCAAAGAATAGACAAGCTTTCAAATCCGGCAGTTTAAGTCAAATCAATTTTTATACAATTCAAGTTCATGTAATCGGATATAGAATCTTTCAGAAACTTCACCACAATAACAGATAGAAATTAAGTGCAAAAACAAATAAAAAACAAGTACAGCCTCTCAGGGCAACAATTACTCACTGGCTCCTACAGCCCAAGCGCTATAATCTGCACAGACAACTCACGTGCCATAATATAAATATATGGATCCGCACGGCTAACTCACGTGTTGCACGGCCAACTCACGTGCTATAGTAAAATATATGGATCTACTCGGCCAACTCACGTGCTATAGTATAATATATGGATCTGCAAGGCCAACTCACGTGCTATAGTATAATATATGGATCTGCACGGCCAACTCACGCGTTATAGTATAATATAAGGATTTGCACGGCCAACTCACGTGCTATAATAATATATCTCACAATCAGGCCATCGGCCTTGCTCAGTCATCAATCTCTCCAGTCTCTCGGGCACTCAGAAATCATGAAAAATCAGCCCAAACAACAATGATATGATGCATCAAAAATGAATAATAGAGACTAAGATACAATAATCAAATAAACTGTGATTGAGTACAAACAACAATTAAGCAAATAGTTCAACATGTACATGACCTCTGTGGGTCCCAACAGTACCAACAGATATAGTCTAAACATGGTTTCTAGTCAAATTTTCACAACACTTAGAGAGCACATAGCTAACAACAAGTTATTCAACTGTACAGTCTCACGGGACGGATCAAGTCACAATCCCCTCAGTGCACGCCCACACGCCCGTCACCTAGCATGTGCGTCACCTCCAAAGTAATCACATAATACCAAAATCATAAGGGACTTACCTCAAAATCGATTATGGAGTAGAAATGATCACAAGGGACTAACCTCAAGTTTTCCCGTGAAAACCTTGCTCAAAATTGCCCAACCCGAGCTTGAAATGCCCAAAATTGCAAAATCTCGGAACCCCTCTATTTTTGTATTGCCCAGGGGTTTTCGCACCTGCGGCAACTTGGCCGCTTCTATTCCAACCGCATGTGTGGAAAAACCCCCGCATCTGCGCCTTTGCCCGCATGTGTGCGCCTGTGTTCGCTTCTGCACAAGCCGCTTCTGCGTGCGTCCTTCCGCATCTGCGCTCACACAGGAGCAAAAATTCCCTCGCACCTGCGATCACTATCCCACAATACATTTTCGCATCTGCGCTTGCCAGGCTCGCACCTGTGATGGAATTTCCGCAGGTGCGATTGCATCAGAGGGCAGAAACTTCAGCTTTTTCTTCTAAGTCCGAATTGATCCATTAACCATCCGAAACTCACCCGAGCCCCTCGGAACCGTAACCAAATATACCAACAAGTCCTAAAATATCATACGAACTTAGTTGAACCCTCAAATCACCTCAAACATGCTAAAACCGTGAATTACACCCCAATTCAAGCCTAATGAACTTTGAAATTTCTAATTTCTACCAACGACTCCGGAACCTATCAAATCACGTCCGATGGACCTCACATTTTGCACACAAGGCATAAATGACATAACGGAGCTATGAAAATTTTCAGAATCGGATTCCGACCCCGATATCAAAACGTCAGCCCCCCAGTCAAACTTCTCAAACATTACACTTTTGGCATTTCAAGCCTAATTCCACTACAGATCTTCAAATAATTTTCCGGACACGCTCCTAAGTCCAAAATCACCATACGGGGCTGTTGGAATCATCAAAATTCAAATCTGAGGTCTGTTACATATAGGTCCACATCCGGTCAACTTTTCTAACTTAAATTCCAATTATGAGATTAAGTGTCTGATTTCGTTCTGAATTCCTTCCGGACCCGAACTAACTAACCCGGTATGTCATAAAAAACTATAAAACATAAACTGAGCAGTAAATTGGGGGACAGGGTTATTATTCTGAAAACGACTGGTCGGGTCGTTACATTCTCCCCCTCTAAAACAAACGTTCGTCCTCGAACGGGTTTAAAATCATACCTGGAGTATCAAATAGGTGTGGATATTTGCTCTGCATTTCCTGCTCAATCTCCCAAGTAGCTTCTCCGACTGGCTGGCCTCTCCATTGTACCTTCACTGATACTATGTTCTTTGACCTCAGCTTTCGAACCTGCCGATCTAAAATAGCCACTGGCTCCACATTATAAGTTAAATTACCGTCTAGTTGTACTGTACTGAAATCTAGAATATGACACGGATCCCCGACATACTTTCGGAGCATGGATACATGGAACACTGGATGAACACCTGATATACTAGGTGGCAAGGCAAGTTCATAAGCCACCTCTCCAATTTTCTTAAGTATCTCAAAAGGCCCAATATACCGAGGACTCAACTTACCTTTCTTCATCCGCCTCCACCAATAGTGTTGCCTCAAATCCTGATACATCTTCGCGCCTCCTGGATGAATAGAGTACCGCGAACTATGAGCTTCCTGGAGAATCAGCTCACGCAAACCATCTACATTAGGCACGCATAGCCTGCCCTCCATCTGTAATACACCATCATCTCCAATAGTGACTTCTTTGGTATCACCATGCTAAACCGCATCCCTAAGGACAAGCAGATGTGGAGCATCATACTGGCGCTCTCTGATGTGATCATATAAAGAAGACCGAGAAACCACACAAGCCAAAACTCGATTCAGGTCGGAAATATCCAATCTAACAAACTGGTTAGCCAAAGCCTGAACATCCAATGCTAAAGGCCTCTCTGCTACCGGTAAATATGCTAAGCTGCCCAAACTTTCTGCCTTATGACACAAGGCATCAGCCACTACATTGACCTTCCCAGGATGATAGAGAATGGTGATATCATAATCCTTAAGCAACTCCAACCATCTCCGCTGCCGCAAATTAAGATCTTTCTGTTTAAACAGATGTTGTAGACTCTGATGATCTGTATATACCTCACACTGGACACCGTACAAGTAATGCCTCCGGATTTTTAAGGCGTGAAGAATAACTGCTAATTCAGAATCGTGGACTGGATAATTCTTCTCATGTACCTTTAACTGTCTGGACGCATAGGCAATCACCTTACCATCTTGCATAAGTACTGCGCCGAGACCAATACGCGATGTGTCACAATACACAGTATACGAATCTGAACCTGTAGGCAACACCAATACTGGAGCTGTAGTCAAATCTGTCTTGAGCTTCTGAAAGCTCACTTCACATTCATCCGACCACCTGAACGGAGCACCTTTCTGGGTCAGTTTAGTCATAGGCGATGTAATAGACAAGAATCGCTCCACGAAGCGACGATAATAATCGTCCAAGCCAAGAAAACTCTGAATCTCAGTAACTGAAGATGGCCTGGGCCAACTCTGAACTACCTCTATTTTCTTCGGATCCATCTTAATTCATTCACGGACACTATATGTCCCAAGAATGCCACTGAATTAAGCCAGAACTCATATTTAGAGAATTTAGCATAAAGTCTCTCCTCTCTCAGCCTCTGCAATACAATACACAAGTATTGTGCATGCTCCTCCTAGCTACGTGAGTACACCAGAATATCATCAATAAATACCACGACAAATAAATCAAGATATGGCTGGAATACACTATTCATCAAATACATAAATGTTATTGGGGCATTGGTTATCCCAAAAGACATCACAAGAAATTCATAGTGGCCATAACGAGTCCCGAATGTCGTCTTTAGAATATCCAAATCCCGAATTTTCAACTGATGATACCCAGACCTCAAATCAATTTTGAAGAACACCTTCGTTCCCTCAAGCTGGTCAAATAAGTCATCAATACGCGGTAAGGGATATTTATTTTTGATTGTAACTTTGTTCAACTGCCTCTAATCGATGCACATTCGCATAGTACCATCTTTCTTTTTCACAAACAGAACCGGTGCACCCCAAGGTGACACATTAGGCCTAATAAACCCCTTTTCAAGGAGTTCCTGAAGCTGCTCTTTCAATTCTTTTAACTCAGTTGGTTCCATACGATATGGAAGAATATAAATGGGCTGAGTGCCCTGCACCAAGTCAATACCGAAATCAATATCCCTGTTGGGCGGCATACCCGGCAGGTCTGCAGGAAATACACCCGGAAAGTCTCGCACAACCGGTACTGAATCAATAATAGGAGTATCTACATCAACATCTCTCAAAAAGGTCAAATATGACAAGCATCCCTTTCCAACCATACGTTAGGCCTTCAAATAATAAATTACCCTGCTAGAAACAAGATCTAGAGAACCCCTCCATTCAACCTTTGGCAACCCCGGCATCATCAATGTCATGATTTTTACGTGACAACCCAGAATAGCATGACATGGAGACAGCCAATCCATACCCAGGATTACATCGAAATCAATCATACCGAGTAATAAGAGATCAACTTTAGTCTCCAGTTCCCTAATAGTTATCATACACAACTGATACACACTGTCCAAAGTAATAATATCGTCCACCGGTGTAGATACACAAACATGTGAAACTAAGAACTCACAGGGCATATCCATATAATGAGAAAAATACGATGATACATATGAATAAGTGGAACCAGGGTCAAATAACATAGAAGCCTCCCTGTGGCACACTGAAACAATACCTGTGATCACTGCATCTGAGGCAACAGCATCTGGACTGGCAGGAAAAGTATAGAATCGAGCCTGCCCGCCTCCTGATCGGCCTCCCCCTCTTGGACGACCCCTAGCTGCCTGACCCCCACCCCGAGATGGCTGGGCGGGTGGTGTAACTGTTGGTGCTGGTGTCGTCGGTCGAGAACTCTGCTGTGGAGCCCCACTCAACATCCTAGGATACTCTCTCTTGAAATGACCAAATTCTCCGCACTCGAAACAACCCTCCTCTGACGGAACTGCTGCTCCTGATAACCCAAGGAATTACTTGTAGAAGCTTAAGCAGACGAGGCATGATGAGAACTCTGCGATGGTAGTGCACTAAATAAAGACTGCCTTGAGTGAGCACTGTAAGAACCGTGGCTAACTGATGCACCACAATGAGCACGACGACCCATCTGAGAATGTATGAAAGAATGACCCATACCGCGGTAAAACTGACCCCCTGAAGGAACACCATTGTAATCACCTGGACCACGATGCCTCTTAGCCTCTCTCTCTCTCTTCACGTTCCTGGCTACGAACCATCTCTATCTGCCAAGCAATGTCCACTGCCTCATCAAAAGTAACACCAGATACTGTATCTCTAGTCATAAGTAACAACAGTTGATATGTGAGGTCATCAATGAACCTCCTAATCCTCTCCCTATTAGTGGGAACCATTCAGACTGCATGACGAGCCAACTCAGAAAATCTCATCTGAGTTGATGACCATTAGGATATAGAACACAACTTTAGGATACAGAACACTTACCCAAGTCAAATTCGTGAAGAACTCCTCCAAAATCGCCCAAACACCGAGCTCCAAAATCCCAATCGAAAATGGCGAAATGACCATTTTTGGTCTTTAAATGTTTCTGCCCAGTTCCGCACCTGCAGACCATTTTATCGCACCTGGGAGCTCACTTTTGCGAGCCAAAACTAACTTCTACGAAGGCCACTGCCAGGCAAAGCATCGCACTTGCGGATAGATTGCCGCTTCTGTGCAATCGCAGAAGCAATAGCCAAACACGCACTTGCAAAGCTCGTTGCTTCTGCAATCCAACCTCCGCTTATATGAGCTCGCTTCTGCGATGAGACTTCCGCAGAAGCGAAAACAGCAGCAGCAGATTTCAGGCAGGGCCTTATAGTCGAAAAATCAGTTTGTTAATCATTCGAAATTCACCTAAGGCTCCCGGGACCCCATCTAAACATACCAACAAGTTCCATAACTTAAGACGGACTCGCTGGAGGTCTCAAATCACATCAAACAACATCAAAACGACGAATCGCACCTCAAATTAAATTTTATGAACTTTGAACTTTCAAATTATATATCTTGTGCCGAAACACATCAAATCAATCCGGAATGGCTTCAAATTTTGCACACAAGTCATAAATGACGTAATGGAGCTATTCCCATTTCCGGAAAGAAAAATCTGACCTCGTTATCCAAAATTCACCCTTCGGTCGGACTTTCCAAAATATTATATTTTCCAACTTTTGCCAAAATGAGTCGCATTGTCCTGCGGACTTCCAAAATATTTTCCGGACACGCTCCTAAGTCCAAAATTACCATACGGAGCTATTGATATCATCAAAATTCCATTCCGGAGTCGTTTGCTCAAAAGTCAACTCTCCGGTCAACTCTTTTCATTTAAGCTTCTAAATGAGAATTGTTCTTTTAATTAAATTTCAAATCTTCAGTAAATCAAACTCGACCACACCCGCGGGTCATAATACATATTGCAAAGCTGCTCGAGACCTTAAGTCACTAAACGGGGCGTTAATTCTTAAAACAACTACTCGGGCTGTTACACGGTCGCTTTGCTTTCTAGATCCCCGTTCTCCTATATAAGACTCCTCGTACGTGCTTTTACTATTTTATGACTCGCGGGGATGGTTAGTTTGGGTTTGGAAGGGTTCAGGTTTAAATCGAAATACTTAGTTCCTTAATATTGACTTTAAAAGGTTAAGTTTGACTTGGGTTAACATTTCTAGTAAATAACCTCATAACCGGGATTTGAAGGTCCCAATAGGTTCGTATGCTCATTTTGGACTTGGGCGTATGTTCGGATCGGGTTTTGGATGATCCGGGAGCGCTTTGGCACATAGAGTTGAAAGTTGGAACGTTGAAGGTTTTAAAGTTCTTTAAATTTGGTTTGGATTAGGTTTTGGGGTTATCGAGGTCCGTTTGGAATTTCGAGCCTGGAATAGCTCCGTATGATAATTTAAACTTGCACGCAAAATTTGGTGTCATTCCGAGTAGTTTAAGTATGATTCAGTGCGTTCGGAACAAATTGAAAGCACTTGAAGTTCATAACTTGATCCGATTTGGTTTGGAGTGTGATTCTTAGTTTGGGTGTTGTTTTTCGTGTTTCATGAGGTCGAGAAGGTTCGTTTTATGATTTTGAACTTGTTGGTATGTTTGGTCGGGGCCCGGGATGCCAATCGGACAAGGCACGGAACTCGTTTGGACTTAGAAAGAATAGATGAAGCAGTAGAGCTTTTGGTACAATCTCACCTGCCAGAAACTAGCCGCAGGTGCGAGCTCGCAAAAGTGACCCAACGACCGCAGAAGCGAGGCGGAGTGGACTGCCCAGTGAATTTCTCACCTCACTTATTTAATAATTAAAATCAACCATTTCTAAAATGTTAAAAGGAATAAGTACATGGCTAGTTCACCGGTGGCTTGCCTGGCGGCGAAGTTGGGCGTCATCACGACCTATAGGGGAAATAGGGTCGTGATAACATGGTATCAAAGCACTAGATTCACGGAGGTCTCACAAGTTATGAGCGGGCCTAATAGAGTCTTGCGGATCAGTGTTGAGACATCCGTACTTATCTTTGAGAGGCTATAGGGTGTTAGGAAATCACTCTTTCTTCATCTCCTATCGTGCAATTGATGTTGTTGTGATGACCCAAAATGTCATCTTTAAATTTATTAAGTAATTCTGTGTTCTAAGACCTTGAAAAGCACCATTTATCATTCCTCGACTTGTGTGCGCAGTTCGTACAATTTTTCAGAAAGTTTTTTATTGAGAAAAATGGATTAAAATATGAAATAGAGCTTTAAAACTCAACTGAGTTGACGTTGGTCAACATTTTGAGCAAACGGACTCAGATCAGTATTTTGACAATTCCGGTAGGTCCGTATCGTGATTTGAGATTTGGGCGTATGCCCGGAATCGAATTCCGAGGTCCCTAGCCCGAGATATGAAATTTTGATGAAAAATTAAAAGCTTGAAAGATTAATGATTTTTTAAGAATTTACTGATGTTGGATTTATTAAACCCGGGTCCGTATTTTGGTTTCAGAGCTCGGTATAGGTCCATATAATATTTATGACTTGTCTACCGAATTTGGTGAGAATCGGAGTTGATTTGACGTGATTCGGATGTCCGGTTGTAAAATTATAAGTTTTAAAGTTTTCTTAAACATTTCCTTTGATGTGGTGTCCGATTCGTAGTTCTTGGTGTTAATTTGGCGATTTGATCGTGCGAGCAAGTTCGAATGATGTTTTAGAACATGGGTGCATGTTTGGTTTGGAGCCCCGAGGGCTCGGGTTGATTTTGGGCGATTAACAAACCATTTATGGACTTGGGAAAACCTGCAGAAATCTGCTTCTGGTATCCTTTTTCGCGTTCGCGAGAGGGGTCTCGCGTTCGCGAAGAAGAAACTAGAGGCAAGTGAAAATTACTCTTCGCGTTCGTGAAGAGGGGCCGCGTTCGCGAAGGGAAGAGGGCAGTGTTCATCGCGAATGCGTGGAAGCGCTCGCGTTCGCGTGGAAGCGCTCGCGTTCGCGTAAAAGACGAGGTCTGGCCGGGCACCAAGCAATAAAGCTTCGTGTTCACATAGGGCGTATCGCGTTCGCGAAGGCCAAATTTGGCAAGGTTTCACGTTCACGAAGAGCAAAGTTTTGGCAGCACAAAAATGTGCTTCGCGAACCGAGGCACTGACCGCGTTCGCGAAAGGTAAAAATCCCAGAAACAAAACTTAAGTTCTGGAAATGTGGTTTCGACCCATTTTCAATAATTTCCAATTTTTGAGCTCGGGTAAGGCGATTCTATTTGTCATTGTTTGTTTCATAATTAAATCATAATTATTGTATGCTTGTTGTCTTATAATTTTATATTAATTGTTGTATTTATTGGGGAAATTGCTTCTATAAGAATTGACAAATGAATATATTGGAGGATCGGGTTGCATGCCGCAACAGAATTGATTGAAATGGATATATTGGAGGATCGGGTTGCACACCGCAACAGACTTATTAAAAGTCCATATTGGGGGATCGGGTTGCACGCCGCAATAGACTTATTAAAAAGTTCATATTGGAGGATCGGGTTGCACGCCGCAACAAACTTATTTAAAGTCAATATTTAGGGGATCGGATTGCACGCCGCAAAAGACTTATTTAAATATATATATATATATATATATATATATATACTTGATTAAAAATAAATATATGAGAGGATTGAAAATGAATATATTGTGAGTGCGGGTTGCACGCTGCAACAGAATTGATGGAAATGATAATTGGTTATGACTGTTGAATTGGCTTCAATTATTATAAATGAGTTACCTGATTTATTTTTATTATTGTTGATGTTACTAATATTGCGTATAGGTAATGTAAGTGACCCGCCTTAGCCTCGTCGCTACTTCGTCGAGGTTAGGCTCAGCGCTTACCAGTACATGGGATCGGTTGTACTGATACTACACTCTGCACTTCTTGTGCAGATTTTGGAGTTGGTCCCAACGGCGTACCATAGACTTGCTCGGATTTCAGCTACTCAGAGGAGACTTGAGGTATAACTGCACGGCGTTCGCAGTTCTGAAGTCCCCGTCTACTTTACTTTAGTTGTGTTTTTGTTTCCAGACAGCTTTATTTTATTCAGACCTTTATTTGTATTAATTGTTGCACTTGTGACACCAATTCTGGGATGGTATTTAGACACCGTTGTTCTTATGGATTATTCACTATATTTCAAACCTTATTTCCGTATTTGTTCCTTTGTTATTAATAAATTTAAAAATTGTTTTAAAATGGATAACATTATTCTAACGTTGGCTTGCCTAGCAAGTGAAATGTTAGGCGCCATCACGGTCCGAAGGTGGGAATTTCGGGTCGTGACAGTTGGTATCAGAGCACTAGGTTACATAGGTCTCACGAGTCACGAGCAAGCTTAGTAGAGTCTGAAGGATCGGTACGGAGACGTCTGTACTTATCTCTCAGAGGCTATAAAGTTTATGAATAATATCACTTCTTTCTTATTCTGTCGTGCGAATTTATTCTATCATCGTTGATTGAATCATTCTACTCTTATTCTCTCGCAGATGGTGAGAACACGTAATATCTCTACCGATGGACAGGGACTAAATCCCCCGGTGGCAACTATGGCCAGGGGTGGAGGTCGAGGCCGAGGTCATGCTAGAGGCCGAGGCGGAGGTAGAGCTCAGTCCAGAGCTCGAGCAATTGCACCTGTTATAGAACCTTAGGTGGATCTTCAAGAGGAAGTTCCAGTTCAGAATGTACCAGTTGGACCAGTTCAGGTCCCGGAAGGATTCATAGCCACTCTAGTACTTCAGGATACTCTAGTCCGTTTGGTAAGTCTTATGGAGGGCGTGGCCCAGAGTGGTACATTTCCAATGGCACCAGTCGTCTCATAGGCTGGGAGAGGAGCACAAACTCCCACTACTCCCGCTTCGGAGCAGATGGCTTCGAAGAATCAGGCTCCAGCAGCCCCGCCAGTTGGGGTAGTTCAGCCAGTTGTTGCGGCACAGACCGGTGATAGGCCCGCCATATCTTTTGAGGCCTTATTGAGATTGGATAAGTTTACTAAGATCTTTCCAGTTCACTTCAGTAGTACACCTTTTGAGGACCCACATGATTATCTTGAACGTTGCCACGAGGTGCTGTGGAACATGGGTATAGTTAAGACCAATGGGGTTGATTTCGCTGTATTTGGGATGACAAGTTCTGCCAAGAGGTGGTGGAGAGATTATACATTGACCTGATTAGTCGAATCGCCTGCACTTACCTGGGAGCAGTTCTCTCAGCTATTTCTGGAGAAGTTCCTCCCTATCACACTGAGAGAGGAATTCCGTAAGCAATTTGAGCGTCTACAGCAGGACAATATGACTGTTACTCAGTATAAGTCCTGTTTTGTGGATTTGGCCCATCATGCTCTCCTTTTACTACCTACGGAGGGAGAGAGAGTGAGGAGGTTTATTGACGGACTCACTCACCCTATCAGACTTCAGATGGCCAAGGAGACCGAAAGTGAGATTTCTTTTCAGGCATCTGCTAATGTCGCAAGGAGGATCGAGATAGTTCTTGCATAGGAGAGAGGGCAGAGGTCTGATAAGAGGCCTCGTCAGTTCGGTGGTTTCAGTGGTGCCTCGTCTGGAGGCAGGGGTAATTTAGGTAGGGGTCATCCTCCCAGACCGTTTCAATCAGCACTTCATGCATCTTTCGGTGCTTCAGGGAGTCACAGTCCTAGTATGCCTTAATATGGACAACCAGCATTAAGTGCACATTTAGCTCCTATCAGTGCACCACCACTCCAAAGTTACTACAACGGTTATATGGCCCATTTGGGTCAGCTTCAGCTTCAGCAGCTACGGCATCAGGATGGGTGTTATGAGTATGGGAACATTGGTCACATTAGGAGGTATTGCCCTAGATTGGCGAGTAACAGATCTCAGCAAGATTCTCGTGCCATCATACCGGCACCAGTTGCTTCATTGCCTGCTCAGCCAGCTAGAGGTAGGGGTCAGGCAGCTAGAGGTGGAGGTCAGGCCATTAGAGGTGGAGGTCGGGCCATTAGAGGTGGAGTTCAGACCGTTAGAGGTAGAGGCTAGCTAGTTAGAGGTCGTCCTAAGGACGCAGCTCAGAGTGGTGGGGCCCAGCCCCAATTTTATGCTTTTCCAACTAGGCCTGAGGCCGAGTCATCTGATGCTATGATCACAGGTATTATTCCAGTTTGCCATAGAGATGCTTCAGTTATATTTGATCCAGGATCTACTTATTCCTATATGTCCTCCTATTTTGCTTCATGTTTGGTTGTGCCTTGTGATTCTCTGAGTGCTTTTGTGTGTGTATCTACACCGGTGGGAGACTCTGTTGTAGTAGATCATGTCTATCATTCGTGTGTGGTTACTATTGGTAGTCTTGAGACTAGTGTGGATCTTCTACTTCTTGATATGGTAGATTTTGATATCATCTTGGATATGGATTGCTTGTCACCTTATCATGCTAGATTGGATTGTCATGCCAAGACAGTAACCCTAGCCATGTCGGCGTTACCTCAGTTAGTGTGGAAAAGAACTCCTGGTCATTCTGCTAGCAAGGTTATTTCTTATATGAAAGGTCAGCGTATGGTCGAGAAAGGGTGTCTAGCCTATTTGGCTTATATTCGCGATCCCAGTGCGGATGTTCCTTCTATGGATTCAGTACCAATTGTTTGTGAATTTTCAGAAGTATTTCCTGCAGATTTGTCGGGGCTGCCACCGGACATAGATGTTGACTTCTGTATTGATTTGGCTCCGGACACTCAGCCCATTTCTATTTCACCATACCGTATGGCCCTGCCAGAGTTGAAAGAATTGAAAGAGTAGTTGCAAGACTTGCTTGATCAGGGATTCATTAGACACAATATCTCGCCCTGGGGTGCACTACTATTATTTGTAAAGAAGAAAGATGGCTCTATGCGGATGTGTATAGATTATCGGCAGTTGAATAATTCCACTGTCAAAAACAAATATCCGTTACCAAGAATTGATGACTTATTTGATCGGCTTCAGGGTTCCAAGGTATTTTCGAAGATTGATTTGAGGTCTGGTTACCATCAATTGAAGATTATGGCATCTGATGTCCCTAAAACAACTTTTCGGACTCGGTATGAGCATTATGAATTACTAATGATGTCATTTGGGTTGACAAATGCCCCAGTAGCATTTATGGATTTGATGAATCGGGTGTTCAAGCCTTATTTGAATTTTTTTGTGGTTGTATTCATTGATGATATCTTGATTTACTCCAGTAGTCTAGAGGAGCATGAGCAGCAGCACACTTTGAAGAAAAATCAGTTATATGCCAAGTTTTCAAAATGTGAGTTTTGGTTAGACTAAGTTGCCTTTTTGGGGCATGTTGTATCGGCAGAAGGCAAAAAGGTGGATCCTAAGAAGATTGAGGCTGCTCAGAATTGGCCTAGACCTACTTCAGTTACAGAAGTCCAAAGTTTCCTGGGTTTAGCAAGTTATTATCGTCAGTTCGTGGAAGGGTTTTCATCTATAGCAAGCCCATTGACCAGATTGACCCAGAAAGGTATCCCATTCAGATGGTCAAACGAGTGTGAGTTTAGTTTTTAGAAACTCAACATTGCTTTGACTATGGTGCCAGTGTTGGTATTACCCACAGGTTCAGGATCGTATACAGTATATTGTGATGCATCTCATATTGGGCTTAGTGCAGTATTAATGCAACATGGCAGGGTGATTGTATATGCGTCGCAGCAGTTGAAGGTTCACGAGAAGAATTATCCTGTTCATGACTTAGAACTGGCAGCCATTGTTCATGCGCTGAAGATTTTGAGGCATTACCTCTACGGTGTCTCGTGTGAGGTATTTACTGATCATCGTAGCCTTCAGTACCTGTTCAAACAAAAAGAACTTAATTCGAGGCAGAGAAGATGGTTGGAGTTGTTGAAAGACTATGATATCACCATTTTGTATCACCCCGTAAATGCCAATGTGGTGGCCGATGCTTTGAGTAGAAAGGTTGTGAGTATGGGAAGTTTTGCGTATATTCCGGTTGGTGAGAGGCCATTAGCTACAGATGTTCAGACTTTGGCTAATTAGTTCGTGAGGTTAGATGTTTCAGAAACCAGTCGGGTTCTAGCTTGCACAGTTGCTCGGTCTTCTTTATATGAGCGCATCAGAGAGAGGCAGTATGATGATCCTCATTTACTTATCCTTAAGGACACGGTATAGCACGGTGATGCCAAACAGGTTGCTATGGGGGGAGATGGAGTTCTGCGAATGCAGGGTCGTATTTGTGTGCCTAATGTGGATGGGCTTCGTGAATTAATTCTTGAAAAGGTACACAGTTCTAAGTATTCTATTCATCCAGGTACCGCCAAAATGTATCAAGATTTGCGGCAACATTATTGGTGGATGAGAATAAAAAAGGATATATCTGCGTATGTAGCTCGGTGTCTGAATTTTCAACAAGTTAAGTACGAGCATCAGAGACCTGGTGGTTTGCTTCAGAAGTTAGAAATTCTTGAATGGAAATGGGGAGCGTATCACTATGGATTTTTGTTATTGGACTCCCACGGACTCAGAGAAAATTTGACGCAGTTTGGGTCATTGTGGACAGGTTAACCAAATCAGCACATTTCATTCCAGTGGCAGTTACTTATTCTTCATAAAGGTTAGCTGAAATTTACATTCGTGAGATTGTCCGCCTTCACGGTGTGCCCGTGTCTATTATTTCAGATCGAGGTACGCAAGTTTACCTCACATTTCTGGAGGGATGAACAGCGTGAGTTAGGAACGCGGGTGGAGTTGAGTATAGCATTTCATCCACATACAGACGGATAGACAGAGCGCACTATTCAGATATTGGAAGATATGCTCCGCGCTTGTGTTATAGACTTTGGAGGTTCTTGGGATTATTTCTTGTCACTTGTGGAGTTTGCTTATAATAATAGCTACCAAGCGAGCATTCAGATGGCTCCATATGAGGCATTATACGGAAGGCGATGTCGTTCGCCAGTTGGCTAGTTTGAACCGGGAGAGGCTCGGTTATTGGGTACCGATTTAGTACAAGATATCTTGGATAAGGTCAAGATTATTCAGGATCGACTTTGCAAAGCTCAGTCTAGGCAAAAGAGTTATGCCGACCGTAAAGTTCGTGATATTGCATTCATGGTTGGATAAAGAATATTGCTCCTAGTTTCACCTATGAAAGGTGTAATGAGGTTCGGAAAGAAGGGCAAGTTGAGCCCTAGGTATATCGAACCCTTTGAAATTCTTGAAAGGGTGGGTGAAGTAGCCTACAGGCTTGCATTACCAACTAGTTTATCAGTGGTTCATCCGGTGTTCCATGTGTCTATGCTCCAGAAATATCATGGTGATCCGTCACATGTGTTCGATTTCAGTTCAGTCTAATTGGACAAAGATTTGACTTACGAGGAGGAGCTGGTGGCTATTCTAGCCCGGCAAATCCGACAGTTGAGGACTAAGAGTTATCCTTCAGTTCGGGTGCCATGGAGAGGTCAACCGGTAGAGGCATCTACCTGTGAGTCCGAGTCGGACATGCGAAGTAAATATCGACACTTATTCACCAACTCAAGTACATTTTTCTAACTACGTTCGAGGACGAACGTTTGTTTTAGAGGTGGAGAATGTGATGACCCAATATATCATCTTTAAATTTAATAAGTAATTATTTGTTCTAAGACCTCGAAAAGCATCATTTATCATTCCTAGACTTACGTGCGCAGTCCGTACAATTTTTCAGAAAGTGTTTTTATGAGAAAAATGGATTAAAATGTGAAATAGAGCTTTAAAACTCAACTGAGTTGACTTTGGTCAACATTTTGAGCAAACGGACTCGGATCAGTGTTTTGACAATTCCGGTAGGTCCGTATCGTGATTTGGGATTTGGGCGTATGCCCGGAATCAAATTCCGAGGTCCCTAGCCTCAGATATGGAATTTTGATGAAAAATTAAAAGCTTGAAATCTTAATAATTGTTTGAGAATTTACTGATATTGAATTTATTGAAACTGGGTCCGTATTTTGGTTTCAGAGCCCGATATAGGTCCACTATAATATTTATGACTTGTCTGCCAAATTTGGTGAGAATCGAAGTTGATTTGACGTGATTCAGACGTCCGGTTGTAAAAATATAAGTTTTAAAGTTTTCTTGAAATATTCCTTTGATTTGGTGTCCGATTCGTAGTTCTTGGTGTTAATTTGGCGATTTGATCGAGCGAGCAAGTTTGTATGATATTTTAGAACATGGGTGCATGTTTGGTTTGGAGCCTTGAGGGCTCAGGTTGATTTCGGGTGATTAATAGACCATTTATGGACTTGGGAAAAACTGCAGAAATCTACTTCTGGTATCCTTCTTCGCGTTCGCGAGAGGTGGCTCGCGTTCGCGAAGAAGAAACTAAAGGCAGGTGAAAATTACTCTTCGCGTTCACGAAGAGGGGGCCGCGTTCGCAAAGTAAAAAGGGCAGTGTTCATCGCGAACGCGTGGAAGCATTCGCGTTCGCGTAGAAGGCGAGGCCTGGCCGGGCACCAAGCGATAAAGCTTCACGTTCGCGTAGGGTGTTTCGCTTTCGCGAAGGCCAAATTTGGCAAGGCTTCGCGTTCGCGAAAAGCAAAGTTTTGGCAGCACAAAAATGTGCTTCGCGAACGCGAGGCACTGACCGCGTTCGCGAAGAGTAAAAATCCCAGAAATAGAACTTAAATTCTGAAAATGGGGTTTCGACCCATTTTCAACAATTTCTAATTTTTGAGCTCGGATAAGGCGATTCTTGGGAAATTTTTACGGAAAAATATTGGGTTAAGTGTTCCTTATCCTATATTGATTATATTTCATGATTCCATAATCATTTATATCAGGAATCCATGAATTTATGGAAGAAAAATCAGATTTTTATAAAATCTTCCAAAAACGAAAATATAAGATTTGAAGGTCCATTTGATATCGGAATTGGATAATTTTTGTATGATTGAACTCGTAGAGGAACGGGTATTCAGATTTCGCGAGTTTTTCTTGGATTTGAGACGTGGGTTCCATTGTCGAATATTCAAATGAATTTCGGATTTATATCCGAAAAATTAATAAATTCATATGGAATTAATTCTTATGATTCGTATTGAGTATATCGAATTGTTTGTGAATATATTTGAAGCTTTTGGAGACAAATTTAAAAGGAAAAGTTGCGGTCGAGTAATTGATTGGAATCTGCAAAGCGAGGTAAGTGTCGTGGTTAACCTTGACTTGAGGGAATAGAACCCTTAAACTATTTGTTATGTGAAATGCAAGTGAACGACGTATAGGCGACGTGACGAGTGTCTATACGTCGTCAAATTAATTGTTTGCATAATTACTTGAAAAATCATAAATTATTTTAAATCATGAATTAATTATTATAATAATTGTTTCTCTCATATTCTTTGTCAAATATTAATTCTTGAATTCCTGCATTAATTGTTACATGTTATTTGAATTATGTGTCTTAATTGTTATTTGACATTTTGCATATTAAATATTAAATTATCTATTTTCTCCCTGATTTCCATAATAATTTGCTATATGTCATTGTTTGTTTCATAATTAAATCATAATTATTGTATGATTATTGTCTTATAATGTTATATTAATTGTTGTATTTATTAGGGAAATTTCTTCTATAAGAATTGGTAAATGGATATATTGGAGGATCAGGTTGCACGCCGCAACAGAATTGATTGAAATGGATATATTGGAGGATCGGATTGCACGCCACAACAGACTTATTAAAAGTCCATATTGGGAGATCGGGTTGCACGCCGCAATAGACTCATTAAAAAGTTCATATTGGAGGATCGGGTTGCACGCCGCAACAAACTTATTAAAAGTCAATATTTGGGGGATCGGATTGCACGCTGCAATAGACTTATTTAAAAGTCAATATATATACTTGATTAAAAATAATTATATGAAAGGATTGAAAATGAATATATTGTGAGAGCAGGTTGCACGCTGTAACAGAATTGAATGTGAATATATTGTGATAGCGGGTTGTACACTACAACAGAATTGATGAAAATGAGAATTGGTTATGACTGCTGAATTGGCTTCAATTATTATAAATGAGTTACCTGATTTATTTCTATTATTGTTGTTGTTACTAATATTGTGTACAGGTAATGTAAGTGACCCGCCTTAGCCTCGTCACTACTTCGCCGAGGTTAAGATCAGCACTTACCAGTACATGGGGTCGGTTGTATTGATACTACACTCTGCGCTTCTTGTGCAGATTTTGGAGTTGATCCCAGCGGCATACCATAGACTTGCTCGGATTTAAGCTACTTAAAGGAGACTTGAGGTATAACTACCCGGCGTTCGCAGTTCTGAAGTCCCCGTCTACTTTACTTTAGCTGTGTGTTTGTTTCTAGACAACTTTATTTTATTCAGACCTTTTTTTGTATTATTCTAGAAGCTCATGCACTTGTGACACCAATTCTAGAATGGTATTTATACACCGTTGTTCTTATGGATTATTTACTATATTTCAGACCTTACTTTCGCATTTGTTCCTTTGTTATTAATAAATTTAAAAATCATTTTAAAACGGATAATATTATTCTAATATTGGCTTGCCTAGCAAGTGAAATGTTAGGCGTCATCACGGTCCGAAAGTGGGAATTTTTGGCCGTGACAGTTGTGCTAAGTATCTTTCTCTTATTCTCTCACATATGGTGAGAACGAGCGCGGCGGAGGTACCCGATCATGGAGGAGATGCTCCCCCAGTTGCTAGAGGCCGAGGCAAAGGCTGAGGGAGGGCTCCAGCCCATGGTAGAGGACGAGGACAACCCAGATTTGCCCCAGTTGTGCCACCAGTAGATCCAGTAGAGGATCATATTATTTAGGAGCAGGGTAAGGTGCCTGCAGCATAGATAGCCCCGGTGGATTTCATGTCCACACCGGGATTCCAAGAGGTCATGGGCCGTATGCTGCGGTTCATAGATTCTATGACTCAGGCTGGTTTATTTCCAGCAGACCCAGTCACACCTCAGGCGGGGGGGAGGGGGGGCACAGACCCCTACCGCTCAGGCTCCAAGGCATGCAGTTGTCGTGTATCAGACCCCAGGTGAACTATCCGTGGGTGGAGCGCAACCAGTTGCAGTAGCTATACCTGAGCCCAGACCAGCTGCGATCGGCCATCCGCAGAAGCTATTGGACATATGGACTAGGTTGCATCCTGATGTCTTTGGGGGTGAGCGGCATGAGGACCCCCATGACTTAATTGATCGGTGCAGGGACAGACTGCACAACATGAGGATATTGGATTCCCATGGGGTGGACTTTACCACCTTTCATTTGGAGAGCAGGGCCCGTAGATGGTGGCAATCCTATCTTCACGACAGACCATCAGGTTCTCCTCCCATGACTTAGGACCAGTTCATATGCCTCTTCCTGGACAAATATATTTCACCTTCTCAGAGGGAAGAGTTGCGATTTTAGTTCGAGCAGGGCCAGATGTCGGTGACCGACTATGAGGCGAGATTTTCTGAGTTATCTCGCCATGCACTTATGATACTTCTTGCCGATGCACAGAGAGTGCAGAGGCTTGTTGCTGGTTTTTCACTATGGTATCCAGGCCACTATGGCCCGAAAGGTTGAGATGGGGACTTATTACAAGATGGTTATGGAGATAGCTGGAGGATCGAGGGTGTCCGTCAGTGAAGCCGAGAGAAGGCGGCGAGGGATAAGCAGTTTCGATATTCCGGAGAGTTTAGTGGTCCCCCGGCTGGGGGCAGGGGTCAGTTCGTGAGGGGTTAGTCTAGCAGGCCCATGTATCCACCACCGCCACCTCCTCGGCGTGCTCCAGTGCGGCCCTATTTCAGCGCCATGCCAGAGAGTTCCTACTGCCCACCAGCTATTCAGGATTCCTCCAGTGGGTATTCATGCCATCAGGGTCAGACTTCAGGTCAGCAGTCCAATATTCCAAGGGGTTGTTACGAGTGCGAGGATCCTGGCCACATGAAGAGGTTTTATCCCAGACTTCAGGGCAAGGCAGTATAATAGGGTCATCAGCCTATGATTACAGCACCAGCTGCCGCACCAGTCGTCCGGCCGCCTAGAGGCGGAGGGAAGGTAGGTAGAGGCCGTCCTAGAGGTGTATGTTATAGGCGGAGGCCAGTCAGGTGGCGACTCCAGCTAGATTCTATGCTTTTTCGTCCACGCCAGATGCAGTGGCCTCAGATGCCGTGATCACATGTATTATCTCCATCTGCGGTAGGGATACTTCGGTACTATTTGATCCAGGGTCTACATATTTATATGTTTCATCTCTTCTTGCTCATTTCTTGGCTGTTCCTCGTGAGTCCTTGGGTACTCCTGTTTATGTGTCCACACCGGTGGGTGATTCTGTTGTTGTGGATCGGATCTATCGATCCTGCATTGTTACCTTCTGTAGTTATGAGACTAGAGCGGACCTTCTGTTGCTCAATATGACCGACTTTGAGATCATCCTAGGCATGGATTTGTTGTATCTATATCACTCCATCCTTGATTGTCATGCCAAGACTGTCACCTTGGCGATGACATAGTTGCCTAGATTGGAGTGGAAGGGTTCGTCTCTCAGTGCATCCAGTCGGGTTATCTTTTTTCTGAAGGCGCGACACATAGTCGAGAAGGGTTATTTGGCTTATCTAGCCTATATTCGGGATACTACCACAGAGACTCCGACACTTGATTCAGTGCCCATGGTGCCGGAGTTCTCCGATGTGTTTCCTTCTGATCTTCCAGGCATTCCACAAGATCGTGATATCGATTTCTGCATTGATTTGGCTCCAGGTACCCAGCCTATCTCTATTCCACCGTACCACAGGGCTCCAAAAGAGTTGAAGGAGTTGAAGGAACAACTTGAGGAGTCACTAGCAAAGGGGTTCGTCGGACCGAGTGTATTGCCTTGGGGTGCACCGGTGTTATTTATGAAGAAGAAAGATGGTACTATACGGATGTGAATTGATTACTGCCAGTTGAACAAAGTTACCATTAAGAACAAGTACCCATTGCTGCATATTAATGATTTATTTGACCAGTTACAGGGTGCCAGGGTGTTCTCTAAGATTGACTTGAGATCGGGGTACCATCAGTTGAAGATTTGTGATTCGAACATTCCGAAGACGGCTTTCCGGACTAGATATGGCCACTATGAGTTCCTAGTGATGTCCTTCGGGTTGACTAACGCCCCGGCGGTATTTATGGATTTGATCAACCGGGTGTCCAAAACATATATTAACTCATTTATCATTGTCTTCATCGATGACATTTTGATCTACTCGCGTAGCATGGAGGAGCACGAGCAGCATTTGAGAGTGGTGCTTCAACCTTTGCGGAAATAGAAGTTATATGCTAAGTTCTCCAAGTGTGCGTTTTGGTTAGATTTTGTGGTATTCTTGGGACATGTTGTATCAGGCGAGGGTATTAAGGTGGATCCCAAGAAGATAGAGGCAGTTTAGAGTTAGCCTCGCTCTACCACAGCGATCGAGATCAGGAGCTTCTTGGGGTTAGCAGGTTATTATCGCTGGTCTGTGGAGGGATTCTCATCTATTGCAGCGCCTTTGACTAGACTGACTCAGAAGGGTGCTCCGTTCCGATGGTCTAATGATTGTGAGGTGAGTTTTCATAAGCTCAATATAGCATTGACGTTAGCACCGGTGTTAGTGTTGCCTTCCGATTCAAGGATGTATAATGTGTATTGTGACGCTTCACGCGTTGGTTTGGGTTGTGTATTGATGCAGAAGGGGCGAGTTACTGCATATGCTTCACGTCAGCTGAAGCCCCATGAGAAGAATTACCTTATACATGATTTGGAGTTGGCCGCGATTGTTCATGCTCTTAAGATTTGGAGGCATTATTTTTATGGGGTGTTGCTACTTTGGAGACTTCAAGATACATTTGCCCGCGCCCGCAGGCCTCATAGTTCCCTCTATCCCGTTCTTTTCTTATTTCTTTATATTTTGATAGACAGTGATGAATAGGATTGTTTGGTACTATATCTAGAGCTTGTGACTTATATCTCACCAGGTATTGGGATTATACGTATTGAGTTTTGGTAGATTCTATTTATTAAAATATTGGGATGTTCAAGTTTTAATCTCTTATTTAATGTTTCCACATATTGTTAGGCTTACCTAGTCTTAAATACTAGGTTCCATCACGATATCCTATGGAGAAAATTTAGGGTCGTGACAACAGGTGTGGAATGCAAGGAATAGGGACATCCTCACAGGGTGAGGCACTTAATAGGGAGAGCCTCTCGGCTATGCAGAAAATAGTGACAAGGCTTACATCCGAGCTAAAAGCGGCCAAGGAAAGAGAAAGGCTTAGAGATGCTCAATTCTATGGTATGCAAGCTCAGATCAGAACTCTCCTTTCTACTGGAGCTTTTTCGTTACCCCGGTCTCGTGAGTCATGCCAGAGGCTCGACCTCCACGTGATCTTTCCTCCCGTCCTTCCCGTGATCGTTCTACCCGTCTTCCATATGATCGTTCTGCTCGTCCTCCACGTGATCATTATTTCCGTCCTCCACAAGACCGTTCTTTTTGTCTTGTAGATGAAAATTCATCAAATAATGGTGATGTTGTAGAAAACACCATTTGACCAATACTTTGACATACTTTGAACTAAACTAACAGTTTTTTGTTTTGAATTAGAATGAACATTTTTTAACTTGTTGTAATTACTTAGTTTTTGATTGGTTTTGAATTGTGATGTTTAATTGAACTTGTTAGTTTTAAAGTATTTATTGGATGTTTGGTTGGATTTGTGGTGAATTATGGGTTGTTTGTGGTAAATTGGGGGTTATTTGATGTGAATTGGGGGTATTGGTATGTTGTTTTCAATTGGCAGGTGGTGTAGCTACCAAAACAGGCATTTTCTGCTAAATTATTCCCAGAAAATCGACCGACCTTGGTCGGTAATTAAAATAAAATTACAAAATAACGACCAATATTGATCGGTTAGTGCACATTGAATTCCCAGAAATTTAACATTACCGACCAACTTTGGTCGGTAAGTTGGCTTCCATGTCCAGATTACCGACCAACGTTGGTCGGTATTCTTAAATTTTAATTATTTAAAAAAAAATTCTAATACCGACCAACGTTGGTCGGTAATTAAAATATTATATGATTAATTTATTTTTCTTTACCGACCAAAGTTAGTCGGTAACCAAAATTATTAAATTTAGCACACCGACCAACGTTGGTCGGTAAAATTAAATTATTAAAATAATATTTCGACCAATATTAGTCGGTAAGTCGATTAAATTGTCAGATGATCGTGTAGAGCATATCGACCGAAGTTGGTCGATAATTTCCGACCGACTTTGGTTGGTATGCTCTACCGGCCTTTAAATTATCGACCACACGTAAATGGTCGCGTTTTGAATAGTTATTGGCCATTACCGATCGAATTTGATCGATTTTTTCGGATGATTTTAAGCGAATATTTAGCCGTGTTACTCATGGGAGTCAAACATGGAACTTCGCCATGAAAGGACGATGTCCTAATTACTAGACGAAAGGAACCAAAAAATTCATTCTTCTTCATATTATATTGAATTACAAATCTCATTAATAACAATATTTATTGGGCAGCCTCAGATCTTTATCTGAATTGCTTCTTTCATCCCCAAAGCGCCTATGTGCTAGCTCATATTTTCAAAATAAGAGTGCGGATTAGATTGTCTACTTTAAATATTTGAATATGAATTAAATTCTAGTATAACTTTTACTAATTTAGCATAGGGACTTTTTCGTATATATACAAGATTTAAACTTATCTACCCGGTTTTGTCTAAGTTTTCATATTTACAGGAAGCAACAAAAGTTTTTTACAAAATATATACAAATCCGGTCAAAATCTACAATTTATCTACAACATAAGTACACATGTTTTGTACAGAATTCGGTCAAAAACTACAATTTAAATACAATTTATATACAATTATGTAAGTTGTAGATATTTTGTATACCGTTTCTACATTCGACATACAAAATATATACAAATCCGGTCAAAATCTACAATTTATCTACAACATAAGTACACATGTTTTGTACAGAATTCGGTCAAAAACTACAATTTAAATACAATTTATATACAATTATGTAAGTTGTAGATATTTTGTATACCGTTTCTACATTCGACATACAAAATATATACAATTTGTTCATGTCTTCTTTTTCGAGTTTCAATCTGAAATTTCAACCAAAACCACCTCGAATCTTCACCAAATTGTCTCAACTTTGAGATATAAATTCCAACGGATATTCCCAATCATTTGCAACAACACACAATCCAAACAAAAAATAATTTCATAAAATTTTATTTTTGAATTCAAAGCTTTGAAACTTTTTAATGACTGTCAATGGAGTTTTTAATGGATTAACATAGTTTCCAATTCAATCTACTCACTTCTAATTAATACTATTTTGTTTATTGATTCCAAAAGCTAAAAAAAATGATAACTAAAATGATTCTCTTCATCATAGCTAATTCTTTTCTTATTTACTTTCTCGTTTTCATAGGATCTGAAACAAGAACTTTGCTAGATACTAATCTTTTCTCTTTTTTCAGTTAACACTAGTATCATTTTTTCAGTTAATCCACATGAAGATATTAATATAAGAATACTGATAGAGAATGTGAGAGAGAGACAGAGAGAGAGAGATCGAAGAGAGAGAGAAAGAGAGAGAGAGAGCGAAGAGAGAATTCTCTATTCAATTCCTAATATAATAGAATACTCATTAATACTAATTTGTATATAATTGGTAAATTGTATATCAATTTGTAATTAAGTTAAAACCTGAACAGTGATGGTAAATAAGTTTCTAATGTAATACATATAGGAAAAATTCCCTTTAACATATGTTGTTATATAACATAGTCTATATTTTTGTGTGTGCACATACAAATTACTCCATATATAATATATGTATTATATTTTGTATCTTATATATTTCTTAAGCTCTTTTATTCTCAAAAAATTAAAACAAAATTTCGCCGAACTTTGTTTTATTTTGAGTTGTTTCTACTAAAATTGTTAACTTTTTTCCGATTTCCAAATTCAGTTTTTTTCAATCTTTTAAAAACTCAAACTAGTACAGTATTTGTATTTTGAGTTGTTGAAAGATTTGTAAAAACTAACTTGGAAATTTAGGAAAAAGGTGTCTTTCAGAAACAACTCAAACAAACACTTTTCAAAAAACAAAATGAGTTTGCAAACTCAATTTTCGCAAAATTTCAGACTAATGCCACCTTAGGGCCAGTTTGGCCTAAACAAATTTGATTTTTTCTCGAACAATTTACTTTTTCTGGAATCAATGTTTGATCATGAAATTTTCAAATTTCACTTGAAGTTGAATTTCAAAATTTTGAAAAAATCCAAAAAGCTATTTTTAAAATTTTCACAAAAATTCAAAAACAGCTCAAAATTGTATTCATGTCCAAATACAACTTTAATTTTTAAACAACCATTTTCACTAGAATTGTTTTTACTTTTTTCCTAAATTTCTTAATTTTTATGTCCAAACGCCCACTTAAATTCTGCCTTTCAAAAGATAGTTTTCTACTTTCTTGGAACAATTTTATATGATGTTCCTTCATTTTTGTAATCTCCTGTTCCCTCTATTCCATGTTTTAAATTGATGTTGTAGTACCACAACACAATTGCTTTTGAGTAAACACAAGAGCTCCCGTGTGTATGTAAGAAAGATGATTAGGTCAGCCAAAGCATGTGTGTTAACTATCATTTGTAACAGAAAGTTGAGACATGCACATATTGCAATCTGGTATTTGATGAGCGCATCTCTCTGTCACTGGTCCACCAAATTTTATGCGTATAACAGGGAAACTAGTTCTATACATGTCCCCCCCCTTTTCACTTTTTCACTTTTCATTTATTGTTTTGGAGGGAGTTGGTTGTAGTACTAATTCTTGTATAATCATTCGGTTTCAAGAAAAGTGGTCAGTTTAACGCCCATTGTCAAAAAAATTACATTGTATAGGATGTTTCGGTGCATTAATTTACTGCTATGTGTGGGATTTGAAAAAGATCGGACCACAAGGGTTTATTATATGCACTCAAATCCGTGTCCTTCAAGTCACATGACAACAACTTTACCGGTTACGTCAAGTCTTCCCTTAAAAAAATATATATATATATATTGTAAATATAGGTTAAATGTTACTTTCGGTACCTATAAATTAAATCTTGAATATTCATAGTAAAATCTCTAACTTTGCCACTGCTGATATTCAATACACTGATTCAATGATTCGTATTGCTTGGTACTTTAGTCTATGGTGCGAAGGGCGTGGGAAAAAGGAATTGTCTTGTATTGAACTGTTGGAACAGTTCCAAATAAGCATTCTCATGACATGAAGATTCTGCTGAGGCCAAAGGATGAAAAACAGTTACCATAATTGAATGCATAAAATAGCAAGTTAAAAAGTTTGGTATTTCAAGACCTGAATTTTCTGCCTGTTTTTTGCAGGCTCATGAGAAAAGGATGTCTTCCATTTCCCCATTCTTTTGCTTTGTCCTTTTTTTTGCCCCTCCTACACATGAAGTTTGTTTGCTTTTCCTACTGCCTTTGCCAAAAATTATGAACTTCACTGTTGTCACACAGTTTTACACTATTTCATCATATGATAGAGCTAAAATTTAAAGTAAGAAGTGACAGCACCTTGTTGTTGACAGTTTTGCAACAACCAAAAAAAAAACAGTCCAGTGCACTAAAACTTTCGCTATATGCGTAATTCGGTGAAAAGTCGAACCATAAAGGTCTAGTATACGCGATCTTACCCTGCATTAGTAGAAGAAATTATTTTTATGGCTCTAGCATGTGACCTCCTGGTCACACCTCCTGATCACATGGCAACAAAAATTTTGCAAGCTGGAGTTTTATAGACAATAGAGACTTCCTAAGGACTTCTTATCCTTTTTCATCATGTTTCAGTGTCACATTGACATAATATAACTGAAAGAAACTTCCCAATACAACTACTACTAGTTACATGCTAATACTGTTACCATTTCATTGGGACTCAAATGGGGGACCTTTTTTATTGGTGTTTTTTCAACAACCATTTTCAGCTTTCTTAAAACTTAACATTATTTCAAGTGGCTCCTACTCCAAGAAAGTCTATAAATGGTGGAGATGGTGCAATTGTATCACACTGATCACACTGGCTATTATCACTGCTGCTGCTGCTTCTGTCCTCCTTTACTATTACTTGTGATGGAATTTGTGCTCTTGCTGTTGTGACATTTGAGAAGTTGGAATAAGGAAACTGCAAATATTGTGACTGTTGCATACTATTCATCATCATCAACGAATTAGATGGAGGAAGAGAGTGGTGTTGAGTAATTATATTGGATGCTTCCCTTTGCCTTTCCCAAGATCTGTCTTGTTGGTTGAGAATATTCATCACATCATTTCCACAATTACCTTCACAAAAACAAGAAATCACTAATCATACAAAAACAACAACAACAACAACATTCAGTAATATCCCACACCCTGCTTCTGAGAAGGCTAGTGTGTACGCAAACCTTAGAGAGGTTGTTTCCAATAGACCCTTGACTTAGGAAAGTATACGCGAAGAGATCAAGAAGCGATATAAAAGCAGAATAAAAACAACCAGATAGTAAGGTGATCAACGATAAAAGAAAAAAACGATTAGACATAAAAACCTACTACCAACAAAAAAACTAGACTGCGTGCCATTACAAACCATTAAAAAAAAGTTCTCATTTGTTAGTAGAGACATACATACTAGTAGCTAATAATGTAAATCGATGCCAGTTTTACAATTCTATCCATTATTTCAACTTGAAATAGTAAACTTTAAATTTGAAGTTGATCAAACTGATTTTGCTGAGTGGTATAATGTCAAGAATTTTCACACAATTAACCATGTGAAATTCATGTCCAAACACATTTTCAAACTTTCAAACACTTTTGTTTTCATTCTTTCAATTCTAACCAAATATTGTCCAAATTGGAAAAGTGTTAAAGAAAACAAAACAAAGGAAAGGAGAGGAGATATAAGAGCAATTTAAGTTGTGTAAGAATGGTTAAAATTGAAAGAAACATACCAGGTAAAGTGTCAAAAGGAGCAGCAAATGGTGAGTAAGGAGAAAGGAGAGGGACATTGGTTTTAGTGCTAGGAATTGCTTCTCCAATAGAAGCAGCCATGTGGGATGAACCATTTGGTCCATAAACAACCCAACCATTTGGACCATCATTATTAATTTTCAAACTGCCAAAAGGGTTTGCAGAATTTTGGCCAACACTGATAATTGGTGTTTGTGTTTCTCCTTTCATGGCTACTTCAGCAACTTCTTCGCTACTACTGACAAATAAGCTTGATTTTGAATCTATTTCTACTGTTGTTCTTCTGTAAATAAATTGGCCCATTTTTCTCCTTCTGTAAGCACTAGATTGTTCTCTATATTTTCTAGCCATTATTACATGCCAATGGTTTTTCACTGCATTATCTGTTCTCCCTGGAAATAGCCTTGCAATCATAGCCCATTTATTACCATACAATCTATGTGCTGCCATTAGTCTTTCCTCTTCCTCTTCTGTAAAAGCTCTTCTGTTGATTCTTGGATCCAACTGATTAAACCATCTTAATCTGCAGCTTTTCCCTTCACATTAACAACAAACTAAGCATTAAAAAACAACAAATCTAGTGAAATCCCATGAGTGGGCGTGCAGAGGGTAATGTGTACTCAGACCTTATTCCTACCTCACGAAGGTAAAGACATTGTTTCCGATAGACTCTCGGTTCTAAATTAGTGAAAAAGAATTTAAAGAAAAAAACACAAAGGGCAAAGAAACTTGAATTTTTTTTAAAAGATGGGACATTTTTTTTTACCTGATCTTCCTTCTAGTTTTTCTGCTATAAGGTTCCAATTCTGAGGGCCATAAATAGCAACAAGTTCTTTGAGTTTTGCATCTTCAGCAGGTCTCCAATGACCTCTAGCACAAAGTTTTGACTGTCCAGTCTCTGTAATTTCCTTGCCAATATTACTACTACTATTACTATTACTATTTAAAATAGTAGGAGTACTATGCATGGTAATTGGTTTCTCTTCATTGAAACAAGAAGCATTAAGATCAATGGTTTCATTATTTTCTTCACTAGTTTCTGCTTCATCTAAACTCTGAGAAAAAGCTCCTTTATTCAAGAAATGAAAATCCCAAGAACCCCTTGTCTTAGTACTCTCATTATCATGTTTTGGAGTAATGGAAAGTGAATTCATATCAGCAAAAAACATTCCCATTGAAGTAGAACTCATAGGAGAACAAGAAGAGGAAGAAGTAGATGATGATAATGACATGATATTTTGTGCTAAAGCTTTGATCTTGACAACATCTTTTTGAAGAATAAAACTGTTTGTAGCAAGAAAAGAGAAACAGCAATAAGTGTTTTTTCTAACAGAAAATCCTCAATCCCAACTCATATCACACGCCCTATTTTTTTCACAACTCGCTTACTTCTTCTCTGACTCTTTTAAGGGATTTTGTTTGTGTGTGTGTGTGTGTGTGTGTTTTTGACAAGAGAAACACATAACAAACCTGATGCTAACTGATCCCAAAAAGTTACCCCACTCTTTATATAAACTCATCAATGGCTTTACTTGAAGGAATAGTGGAGTATGTTTCCTTTTTTTATGCCTAGAGCATTATTACTGCAGCATGTCTAAAATAAGTAAAATTAAAACGTTTGATTTGTCGATTTTAGTCATAAGTGGACATTAAATTATTTAGTTTTAGCTAGGTTATATGGAAAACAGGATAAAGAATATTTTGTTGAAAATATAAATAGATAAATAAAATATACTTTGAACAATAATTTAATATGTTAAATGATATGGTCACACTATTTAATAGTATCAGAATATACACAGATCCTAAATTCTCTTACATAAAGTATAGTTAAGTGAATAAAAGTATTCTTTATTTAACAATTTAACTTTTAAATAAAACGATGATGACACCTAACAAATACTCAGCAATTACTAGCGCAACTCTTATAACTTTACAAGAGAATTTTTCTTTTTTAAAAAAGGGAAATAGAAAAGGCAAACATGTCACTTGCACGTGTGAGAGTGAGTCGGAATTTTTTCAATATTTTTTCTTGGGATTTTATCCTTTAATTTTTATCAATCTTGTCATACAGGGGGTGGG
>AWOL01S0036366.1:121523-136143 GCA_000715115.1 Nicotiana otophora | reverse complement strand
AATTGAATTGACCGACTAATTTATCTAGCTTATTGGTTGACAGGGTTAATATTGCTCATAAGAATCTGTCGAGTTCTTATTCGCATATTCAAGCTAACCTAACGCCTATATGTCTATGGAGTTAGAATCAACAAGAACACATTTATATTTCCTGTAAATCAACCAAGCATGGCAATTAGGTATATGTCTATCCTAACCACGAATCTGTTCCCTGATGCCTGAGTTCAAGAACTTGCTCTACTCAATCCTATATGCAATATAGAATTTCCACTTTCGAGTTCAATTCTAGATTCGTAGATAGTATTCAATTGGTGATCAAGAAATTAAATAATTAAGCGCAAGATTGAATAAATAAACCAATATAATAAATCAAGAAGGCAAAATCAATATCCGAATAACAATAGTCATGAAAGAACCACAACTCTAGAACGTGAAGTTTAGCTCCACATAGACATGATAGCCAAATAACAAATCATACAAAGAAACATAAACATTACTAAGTTTGGTGGGAGAAAGATGGAACTTGATGAATTCTGGCCTCCACGGCGGCTCTGTGCTTGTGTTTTCCTCTCAAAAACGTCCTCCCCCTTAAAATAGGTTTAGGTTGGCTTTTATATGAGTTGGGGGCGTCTAGGGGTCGAAATAACTGAGTCCTAGTCGAAAAAGACTACTTTCCCGTCTTGAGCGTCCAGGGCAACGTGGGGCACTAGCCCTGGCGCTCAAATATTTTAGCTGTTGTAAATTGCGCCACAGCCAGCACCCCACGCTGGCTGTGGCCCTCAAATTTTATTTTTTGCCTATTTTGTACCGATTTCGCTCCAATTCGCTCCCTTTCGTCCCAAATTGCATTTGAATGATTCCTACACATAGCAATATCAAAATTTAGCACAAATAATTATATTAAATATCTCAAATCGTCGAGACATGAGCAAAAATGTGAGGCAATATATATCAAAATATGCATACATTAAGCCAATTATCAACACTCCATACTTAAATGTTGCTTGTCCTCGAGTCAACCAACAAATAACTCTATCTTTGAGTACTCTATACCAATGACCATGGCTGATAGCAACAATTAAACTCTAGAGTATGCAATCACCACACACTTCCCTTTAACTTATGCCATACTCCAAAAATTTTCAAACAAAGAGAGCATGCTCATAACAATCCCAACCTCAAAAACCGACTCAATGTCACAATGCACTCATGGCTTGAACACCCAACATCCTAGAGAAGTCTAATCATATTACCTATCCCTCGTGAAACCATGTGCCCTCACAATAAAATAAAAGAGAGTAAAATCAATCCACACATTCAAATCTCATGCTCACATATATCAAAGAAAATCGCTCACTCTCACAAAAGTAGTCACATGCATGTAATTGGTACCATAGGCTTGCCCTTAATGTAAATCTATACTAATGTAAGCTCGCTCGATCTAAAATAAATTAGGACTTTTTCATAGTTATAATGTGGGCTAAGGGACGGGTAGAATATATTTTAGGACTAGTAACTCAACCTTCTAAGCACTTTAACACATCACCAAATAACTTAAGCGCAAATTCTTTAACACCACTTCAATTTCACAAATAATATCACCCCCAACAATATTTCCTCTTTCTTTAAGCACTACTTTAATTCATATCCACTAGCAAGAACAAGGCAACAATTTATTCATCTATATTTTTCTTTCTTTTTTTCCAGATTTTTCTCTTCTTTTTTTTTTCTTTTTCAATTTCCGATAGTGGTGTATTATTTTACAAAATAAAGTGCACCCTTCTTTGTTTCATTGGTTCCACTCAAAAACCACCCCACACTTAGTCCTTTCTTACGTCTTTTAGCGCTCATTTCACAATTAAAGTGCTTTAAGAGGTAAAAGGATCAAAATAATATCAATTAAGAATAAAAATGGTATAGGCTTGTAATGTGGGTGCCAAATAAAAACTATATGTTCAAAAGGGGTAAGTAGGGATAAATTTTATTTGTGATAAGCATTTAAGCTCAAAAAGATCAAAGAAAAACTAAAATCATTTTTCAAACCAAGCATCACCTAAAATTTCTCTTCAACTCACATACCGGGCAAGTTCTACACACAAGTACAAAAATATGGACTACATAAAAACCTCACCATATATGGCACATGACTCACTAAGGACGGTCTCATTTCGACTCTCAAACAATGCAAGTTTTCACGGAGCCACAAGATATTAAACATTAAGTACAAAGTGAATATAAGTCAAGAAAACGAGACATAGGCGCCACAAAATATGATATCCAATTTATAAAGGCATCATGATCAATTTTAAAATATAGGGAAGGTACTACACATGTCAAAGCCTAAATATGCTACTATCAAACAAGTCAAAGGTGTCTAGGTTTATCATTCTTCCTCCATTTATTTCCTACATCCTACTCTAAAAAAATAACTACCCGGTTCAAGCTACATCCCATGGAAAAGAACCGAGACACAAAGAAAAACCACGGTTGCTACAAAAAAAAAGACTTGTATTTTTCTATTTTTCTATTTTTGATTTTTGTTTAGACTTAAATCCCTCAAGAAAATTGTCTAGGAGATCCATCGTCGGAAAAAAGTCCAAAAATAAAATTTTAATTTTTTCTTCTTTTTAATTAAGCTACTAAAACTACTACTATACTACACCATTAATTCTACTAATTATGCTATTAAAAATAAGAAGCTAGCTAACAATAAAAAGATAAGAAACTAACAATATACTAATATAATACTATACAAAGAATAGAGAATCTTCCACCCTACACTTAAAAGAGTGCAGTGTCCCCAATGCACAAATAAAGTAAAAATAACAAGGGTGAACAAGAAACTCCATGAAAGTCCAAAGGCCTAAGCAATAGCAGCTCACGGAGTACTTAGACTTCTCCCAAGGATGGTCCATTGTGTGGGTACCTAACATTAGTTCCGACCGACTAGCTCACTTTTGCACGCTTCCAATGGCTTTGCTTCCTATACTCAAAATCCTACAAAATAAAATAACACTACAAAAATAATACAATAAGAAAAAAAAATTAATCAAAACTAAAAGAAAGCAGTAAAGCTGGGTTGCCTCCCAACAAGTGCCTAATTTAACATCGCGGCACGACGTAAACTACTTTTTGCCTCCACCTCGAACTTATGAATTGTACCCCTAACATGAAATCTAGTCTGCGGCTATGCTCCTTTGGTGGGGCTACAAAGATAACCAGGCCAAGCAATAAAATTTTCACTCAACACTTCTCGGCTTTTAGATGAGTAATGTAATTTTTGGTTTTCGGCACAACAAATTCAAGAATATAGGCACTCTCATGCTCACCCTTTGACTCTCTCATAGGCTCAGATGGCTTGATTACTATCTAAACACAATGTGGAAAAATGATTGGAATGTGGTCTAATGCGCCCTAACTCATGAATTTTACTACTATTTGCATCCCTATATTCACATACACTCAAGTCTCCCAAAGTAATATTATCTACTCCCTCATAGGACTCTAGAGTACTCTTCTCAATATTGGCATTCTCAAAAAAAATATGGTCTAATGATTGGTATTCTCATTTTAGCTCCTCAATTTGGTCTAGAAGATTTTTTTCATCTTCACCCAACTCATCATTAAATTGTTGGGAGTTACACGCATCAACTTTTGCACTCAAATCTACATCCAAGTTGTGCAAAGCCAAGCCAAACTTATCAATTTCATGTGCAAGATCAACTCTCTCCTTAGACCAATCATTCACCAATATTGTTAAAAGACAACGTCGTTCCGTATATTCGCTTAATCTAGAATATCCGTCAATACCAACCCTTACTCCCATATTCAAATTCAGACCTCCCAGAGTTCAGGGCATGACAAGACCAAAAAGATGGGCCATAAAAGTCTTCCGTCAACTAAGCGTCTTCATCAATAAACTTACCTCCGGATACTTCATCCCTAGATGTCATTTTGAGGGAACTAGAAACATACTAAGAGAAAAGTTAAATAGTTATAAAATTAAAAATATTTACAAAAAGAAAAAAATATAAAGTTAAAAGTAAAATTTTAATCTAGAAAGATAGCTAATTCTAAGTTCCCAGCAACGACGCCAAAAACTTGTGGCGGCCAAACGCACACGCAAGTATACGCGGTCGTCAAGTAATAAAGTGACTAAAAGTCGGATGTCGAACCCACGAGGACTTCTGATTAAATATTAACTAAATTAGACTATCCTAATTATCTAAACAAGAATTAAACCTAAAAATATTTGATTCTAAACTAATTAAATAAAAAAATATAAATAATGAACTTTGAACATAGAAAGAGTAGATTTTTATGATATCAATGTAATGAAAATAATCTAGGGTTATGGGCTATCTAACAATCCTATTGTATTCTTCAATTGAATTGACCGGCTAATTTATCTAGCTTATTGGTTGACAGGGTTAATATTGCTCATAAGAATCTGTCGAGTTCTTATTCGCATATTCAAGCTAACCTAACGCCTATATGTCTATGGAGTTAGAATCAACAAGAACGCATTTATAATTCCTGTAAATCAATCAAGCATGACAATTAGGTATATGTCTATCCTAACCACGAATCCGTTCCCCGATGCCCGAGTTCAAAAACTTACTCTACTCAATCCTATATGCAATATAGAATTCCCACTTTCGATTTTAATTCTAGATTCGTAGATAGTATTCAATTGGTGATCAAGCAATTAAATAATTAAGCGCAAGATTAAATAAATAAACCAATATGATAAATCAAGAATGCAAAATCAATATTCGAATAACAATAGTCATGAAAGAACCACAACCCTAAAACGTGAAGTTTAGCTCCACATAGACATGGTAGCCAAACAACAAATCATACAAAGAAATATAAAAATTACTAAGTTTGGTGGGAGAAAGATGGAACTTGATGAATTCCGGCCTCCACGACGGCTCTGTGCTTGCGTTTTCCTCTCAAAAAGGTCATCCCCCCTTAAAATAGGTTTAGGTTGGCTTTTATATGATTTGGGGGCGTCTAGGGGATGAAATAACCGAGTCCTAGTCGAAAAAGGCTACTTTCCCGTCTTGAACGTCCAGGGCAGCATGGGGCGCTAGCCCTGGCGCTCAAATATTTTAGCTGCTGTAAATTGCGCCACAGCTAGCGCCCCATGCTGGCTGTGGCCCTCAAATTTTACTTTTTGCTTTTTTGTCCCGATTTCGCTCCAATTTGCGCCCTTTCATCCCAAATTGCATCCGAATGATCTCTACACATAGAAATACCAAAATTTAGCACAAATAATCATATTAAACATCTCAAATCGTCGAGACATGAGCAAAAATGTGAGGCAATATAAATCAAAATATATATCCATTAAGCCAATTATCAAAGCCTACTCTCTAATTTCGTTCAAACCCCAATATTAATAAATCAATATAAAATGTTGATGAAGATATGTGAATAAAAAGCAGTAAATTATGAAGATTTTACCCACTTACTTTACCAAACCTAATGGCAGACGTTTTGGCATCATTTAAGAAGGGGAGGCAGTGTAACAGGAATGTACAACATTTTCAGTGAAGACAGACGTTTCTTGGTCAAAAACTTTGAAAAACCTGACTTCATATGGGAAAACTACCCAACTGAAAACATCACACGAATAAAAGTCTTTAAAAAGATCACTCCCCATTTTCAGTTACTTCCAACTTCAATAACTCATCTCACTTAGCTATGGTCCCATGTTTTCAAGGCAGAGCAGAGTTAGAGTTTTGCTTAGAATTTTATAATTTTTCTTATATCTTGTATTTGTATTAGAAATTTTATTAAATATGTATAAATATTTAATTATGAACTCAGTAACAAAGATAAACTGTGAGTTTGTTTTGATTTGTGTCATATTTCACTTTTTAATTTGTTAATTAAAAAAATCATCTTTATATATATAGTAGGTTTTAAATTCTACAATATTTGTACTAATACCCATAATTAAAGACTTTATATAAATGGCATATCATACTTAAATGCACAAGATTTATAGAATATTTTCAATGTATTATGCACATTTAGGATCACGAGAGCAAAGATTCTCTTTACATTCTTAAACTCAGTGGATAATCAAACTAAAATACATAAATTGATTTTAGAAAGCATCAATTCTCTATTAATCAGGAGTTGGACATGAATACTTTAAGGGCCAGAGATAAGGGATAATTAATCATGAAATTAAATTTGATATAGATTTATTTTATGTTTGGTTGGGATAAAATCGTAGTATAACTAATTTCGGGATTAGTTATCCTGAGATTATAATATTTTTTTATCCCAGTGGGAGGGTGGGATAAATAATCCCGGGATAACTAATTCCGGGATAATTAATCCTGGAATAACTTGTTTCTTACTGTCACGACCCAAAATCCCACTAGTCATGATGGCACATAACCCAACCCGTTAGGTAAGCCAATTTTCATCTATCCAATTCCAATGAAATTAATTAAAAAAAAATATCTAAAACCAATACATCTCCCCAAGAACTCGTAGTACAAATCATGAGATTCTAAGAATAGAGTGTACAAAGCGAAAATAAAATAAATACATAGTCTGTTTGAATAATATATAAACAGAGCTTTTATAAATCTAAGGCTACCCTGAACAAGAGGCAGCTACAACAGGAACGCAGGTACATCTTCAGATCCCGCAACCATCGAGCACAGCAACAACGACAACCAATATTTATACGCAATGTGTAGAAGTATAGTATCAGTACAACCGACCCCATATACTGAGTAAGTAACAAACCTAGTCGTAGGTTGAAAGCAGTGACGAGCTTCTACCAAGGTCGGGTCCAAAATCACTAGTCCACAATAGTCCATAACAACATAAAGCAAATAGTACCAGAAGAAACACAGAGATAAAAATGCTCAGCCGAAACATGATTTAAAAAATAATAGTTCTTCCTTTCAAATACATCAGTGAAAACCCAAATTGTTTGTCGAAGTTGCCAAAAATTTAAATAATTTGAGAACAGTAATTCTTCCCAAAATCATTTCAATAGTAAATAAAATATCTCATTTTCTTTCCCAGATATTCAGTGTAAAACAAATGCATCACTATGCCCATATGTCAATATGTATGAAAAATCATGAATAATGTGATAACGTACAGCATGAGAAAAACACATCTCTATGCATATATGTCATGTGTGCATGTCAACGCAATGTATCTCAGAGATTGCACTCATGTACTCACACTCTCTCAGAGTACTCAATTTCATTGTCTCACATTCTCTCTCACTGTGCTCAGCACACTCAATCACTCAGCGCTATACAATACCTGCTGCGGCGTGCAGCCCGATCCCTGTTTATAGCGGACTGCGCTAACTGGGGGTGTACAGACTCATGAGGGGCTCCTACAGCCCAAACGCTATAAGCACGGACAACTCAAGTATTTCACGGACAACTCACGTGTCATAATATAAAGATCTGGATCCGCACAGCCAACTCACGTGTTGCACGGCCAACTCACGTGCAATAATAATATAAGGATCCGCACGGCCAACTTACGAGCAATAATAATATAAGGATCTGCACGGCCAACTCACGTGTTGCACGGCTAACTCACGTGCAATAATAATATAAGGATCTGCACGGCCAACTCACGTGCTGCACGGCCAACTCACGTGCAATAAAAAGCCAATAAGGCTGCTGCAGACGGGTAGCTCCGATCCATATAATAGTAATAATATATATAAAGCCAACATGGCCTACTGCGTCGTGCAGCCCGATCCCAAATATATCTTCACAATCAGGCTCTCGGCCTTCCTCAGTCATCAATCTCTCCAGTCTCTCTTTCATGAGCTCACAATGTCATGAGAATAGCCCAAAATGATGATATGATGTATTAATAAATAACAACAGAGAGTGAGATATAATATGCAATGAAATAAATATGACTGAGTATGAATTTTCATTTTTAAAATAAATATTTCACAACAATATGACCTCTGTGGGTCCCAATAATACTGGCACATAGCCTAAACATAATTTTTAATATGCTTGTCAGCTCAATTTCTTTAACTCATAAAATCGCATGGAAAATGCCAAGATCATTTAACTACAAAATTCCACAAAAACAATTATGTCACAATTTCTATAGTGCACGCCCACACGCCCGTCACCTAGCATGTGCGTCACCGCCCAACAATTTACGAAATACATAAATCCAGGGTTCATACCCTCAACTCTAAGATTAGAAGAGTTACTTACCTCGAACAAGCCAAATCTAATACCGAGTAAGCTAAACAATGCTCTAGAAATTCCATTATGCGCGTATCAACTTCCAAATGGCTCGAATCTAGTCAAAATAATTTGATTCAGCCCACAAAATATTATAGGAATTAATTCCATATCAAAATACTAATAGTTTCCAAAAATTCGAAATTGCGCCCCAAAAATCGCCTGTGGGGCCCACGTCGCGAAGTCCGATAAAAATTACAAAATCCGAACCCCCATTCAACCACGATTCCAGCTATACCAAAATTACTCAAATCCGACCACAACTCGGCGTTCAAATCCTCAATTTAAACTAAGAGGGTTTTCAAACTTTTCCAATTTAATTCAACAATTAAATGATAAAAAAACCATAGATTCAGGTAATTTAACAAATATTGAGTTAAGAACACTTAACCCATTATTTCTTCTGAAATTCCGAGCTCTAAATCGTTAAAAATGAAAAATAGAATGAAGTCCCATTTTCTGAACTTAAACTTTCTGTCCAGGCCTCTCTTCTTCACGAACGCGACAGGTCTCTCGCATTCGCGAAGCACAACTCGACTGCCCACAAATTTAACTCTTCTCGAACGCGAAGCTTTGCAAATTTTACCCTTCGCGAACACGAAACTTTACCAGCTCAGACCTTCGCGAATGCGAACGCGACCGCCACCTCGCGAACGCATAGAACAAGAACCCGGGGTCCCCAATCGCCTCACTTCTCTTCGCAAACGTGACACCTCTCACGCGTTCGCGATGCACACATAGACCATACCTTCGCATTCACGTCCCCCTCTTCACGAACGCGAAGAAAAAAACCTCACACTCAGAAAACACTCTTCGTGAATGCGAGGGCCCACTCACGAACGCAAAAGAGAAAATCAGAAAAATGCAACAACAGATATCAGCAATCTCACTAAGGTCAAAAATGATCCGTTAACCCCCCGGAACTCACCCGAGCCCCTCGGGACCACAACCAAATATAACGACAAGTTCTAAAACATCATATAGACTTAGTCGAACCCTCAAATAACCTCAAACAACGCTAAAATCATGAATTAAACCCCAATTCAAGCCTAATGAACTTTGAAATTTCTAGTTTCTACAAACGACTCCGGAACCTATTAATTCACATCCGATTGACCTCCAATTTTGCACACAAGTCATAAATAACATAACGGAGGTATTCAAATTTTCAGAATCAGATTCCAACCTCGATATCAAAAAGTCAACCCCCCGGTCAAACTTCCCAAAAATTCAACTTTCGGCATTTCAAGCCTAATTCCACTACGGACCTCCAAATAATTTTTCGGACACGCTCCTAAGTCCAAAATCACCATACGAAGCTATTGGAATCATCAGAATTAAATTCTGGGGTCGTTTACACATAAGTCGACATCCGGTCACTATTTTAACTTAAGCTTTAAACCTTGGAACTAAGTGTTCTAATTCATTCCAAAACCTCACCGGACTCGAACCAATTGCCCCGGCAAGTCACACAATAAAGGTAAAGACCAATTTGAGCAGTAAATGGGGAAACGGGGTTGTAATACTCAAAACGACCGGTCGGGTCATTACATTATCCCCCACTTAAACATACGTTCGTCCTCGAACGTGCCAAGAGTTGTTTCCAAGCCATCAAATCACTATTCCATCTTACCACACACGTACTCGGGGGTGAACCCACGTCACCCTATTCCACATAGGCTTGATTACGCAATACAACTGAAAATCATTAATTTAACCTTAACCCATAAACCTTGGAGTTTAATTTCCAACCTTTAGAATTTCTTTTAAGATACAAATCTTACATTTACACACCGTATAAGTCCGAACAAGTTGCATCGAGCTATAACTATAACCCCGGATATAATCAACCAACATATTACACAACTTGCATGCTCGTAGCACCATTCCTGATCGCAGTGACTACTCCAAAACCACCCACATACTAGTATTAAACCCATATCGAACCAAACCTTATCCCAAAACCTTCGTACACTGTTGATAATAAAAGAAACACGCAGAATCTCGTAACCCCTTATCAGACCAATAAGTCATGGATATCTCTCACCCCAACCGGAACCATAATCACTTTCTGATCCGACTTTCAATATTATACTCCCGAATATACCGAAATTAAACCTGATAGTACCCATTTCAGGTCCAATGACCTTATATTACTAAATATAATTGTTCCACAGACGTACCACACCAATATAGCTCGGAGCCTACAACTCGTGGCATCCGTGCACTAATACGCAACAATTCAAATGTACCCAGTCATGGAAAATGACTCAAATAAGAGAACTGCCCCGCCAGATTAACAAGTACCTCTACAACGAAATGCTGAAAATTCATCATACACCGTAGAACCATCACCCGATTCTAACACCAGGCTCATATTATATACCCTGAGCCACCCTGCTCCAAATTAATAACGACGGAGAGGCAATTGATAAAAATACAACACAAAACCTGAAAGGACATAACCATTACGCTATCGATCATGTAATACCCAAATACTCATCACACTCAAATTCCGCTATAATGCTCAAATAGAACCGCACCATCTGTGCACATAACCAATGAATCACAACTCCTCATAGAATAAAGAAGTAACTCACAGATCACTTGAGAACACGAATAAGTTCAACATTAACCGAATGACACATCCCTCAATAATAGCAGTATGGAACCAACCATTCCGGCTCGGTGTAGAATACACATCTTAATTAGGCCTATCAATGGACCCCCAAATCAACTCTGGTCACCCACAATAGATAAATAACCCTCCGAAAATTCACCGCGACTAATTCATAATACATCCTATCATCTGACTAGCTTCGGCCACGACTTCACAATCCGAAACCATTTACAATCTGCTCCTGAAACTCATAAATTCCAAATTCATAGAACACGTAAATCACCATATTTAATTCCATCTCCACCGCCCGAATGCCTAACACCTCTCTCATACACGATTATCCCACGAGAAATACTTTAAAAGTTCTTCCGTTCCACTTGACAAAATTTGAATATCACAGTCTATCAACCATGTGAGTACCGCAATACTAATTTATACATCTGTAAGTCAAAATACAATGCGCCTTCTGAAGTCTGCTCCTTTCTCATACAACACCAATAATTTACATACCATTTTAGTTAGAAACCTTTCTCTTGCTTCTTTCTAGGAGAAAATCACAATACACAACACGCTCTCCACACTGGTAGAAACCATCAAGAATACTTTGGAATCCATTTGCACATAATCAAGCCCTTAAAACTAAATTCCTCTAACTCGACCAAGCAACGCAGGTCGCCAAGTCCAGGTGTATTGCCACAAAGCACCTGTAGAAAAACCCCACATCATAAGCACCCAAAGAACCGATCATATTCATTACCATAATGATCCAACCTACTACCTAGTTGTCCTATTTTCTTCGAGTCCATTCCAAATTTATCTTCACATTGATACTTCTTCTTGCTAAAATGCCATGATCTTTAACCATAACTTACCCTACAAACCTTAGCATAGAACCACAATGCCCTACAGCCCATAAACAACTGTACTCTTCTTAAGCACCTTCAAAATTACTACAACTGTAACCCTTACTTTGCGAATACCTTATGTGGATTTGAAATTGTTCTTCTTACCTTCCTTATATAAAAGTGTAGAATCCATAGTCATACAGAATTTCCGCAAGTTCAGGCACCATCAAACGAAAATCTCAGATTTTAACCATACGCAAGTCCAGAAACTTTCTCAATTGCTATATATAATTCTCATACCCACTAGAATTTTCTCGGGAGTCACTCACTTTACTCAAATTTAATTGCACCGCCCAAATGGGCCAAAAGACACGTGCCTCATTAGCACAACAACACTCAAAGAAGTAACTCTGCTTTAACACCACCTATCTAATCCATACTTCGTGCGCACTACATCATTCACCCATAATAACTCACTCATCCCACGATTATATACTCATAAAGTACAATATAACCCGTATCCAAGAATTCATTTACTCAAGTCATTATCGAACTCCATCTCTGCAAGTCATAACTAATCCACAAGTATGCCTCAGACCAAAACTAAAATTTAATATATAACCATGAAATTAAGCTGTATGCAGCACGCTCCCCCACTTGGCTCAAAGCCATAAATTTAAACACTCCATAACTCACAATATCCATACTCTACTACTGTCCTAATACTTCTGTCAGTTCAATGAAAAATTCTTCTCAAGCTCATACAACGCCAACCATAAAAATACCCCAAATCATCTGCTAAGCTCGCAATCATTCTCTTGACACTCAAATTAACTTTCTTAGCCAAATTCAAATTCAAATCTCTACACATACGCCATGCTGGCAGAAAAGTAACTCTCCACTCACATATAAGGAACACACCTACGTAGATTACTCTCCAGGAGATAACCGCCTCCCTAGCCTTAAATTGGCATCTTGTTATATCTTTTCGCAGTCACAATTACTATGCAATCACTTAGTCAATCTGAGTCCAACTCATTATCCAAACATGCGAATTTAATTTACCCTAAAATTTAACAATATAAAAGATCCTTCAAAATATTCATACTCGAGACTGTACGTCACATTAAAACGAAAATCAAGCACCCAATGGCCATTTCTTTACATTTCAAGGAAATACTTCTCGTCACATTCAAATTATCTTAACACATCCCGCAGTCACATCATACCCATCATATCGCCATTTCACCACTCATCGAGCCACAAATTTCACTGTAGGGTCATTACCGGACATATGAGTTCAATTGTACAAGTTATAACTGAAGCTGCCGAGCTTAAACTGCGGTCTAACCATGGCGTCAAGTCCTCTAGACTGACCCATCACCAAAACATAGAATTCACATCTCGCACATCATCCCTGAAATCACAAGCCGGTGATACACAACTGATACCGAGCGCTCATGTGCGCATACGAATACGTGGAAAGAATTCAAAGAGTTATGTCCCAAGCTGAATCAATCCCACACGATCAGGAAAGAAAGATGGGAAGTATATATCCTAAATGCCATGTAGCCTCTCGAAGATAAGTATGGACGTCATCATACCGATCCGCAAGACTCTACTAGACACTTGCTCATGACTTGTAGAACCTATGAACCTAGAGCTCTGATACCACCTTGTCACGACCCAAAATCCTACAAGTCGTGATGGTACCTAACCCAACCCGTTAGGTAAGCCAATTCTCATCTATCCAATTCCAATGAAATTAATTAAAAGAAAATATCTAAAATCAATATATCTCCCTAAGAACTGGTAGTACAAATTATAAACTTCTAAGAATAGAGTGTACAAAGCAGAAATGAAATAAATACATAGTTTGTTTGAATAATACATAAACAGAGCTTTTATAAATCTAAGGCTACCCTGAACAAGAGGCAGCTACAACAGGAACGCAGGTACATCTTCAGATCCCGCAACCATCGAGCACAGTAACAACGACAGCCAATATCTGCACGCAATATGCAGAAGTATAGTATCAGTATAACCGACCCCATGTACTGAGTAAGTAACAAACCTGGCCGTAAGTTGAAAGCAATGACGTGATTCTACCAAGGTCGGGTCCAAAATCACTAGTCCACAATAGTCCATAACAACATAAAGCAAATAGTATCAGAAGAAACACAGAGATAAAAATGCTCAGCCTAAACATAATTTAAAAAATAATAGTTCTTCCTTTCAAATACATCACTGAAAACCCAACTCGTTTGTCGAAGTTGCCAAAAATATGAATAATTTGAGAACAATAATTCTTCCAAAAATCATTTTAATAGTAAATAAAATATCTCATTTTCTTTTCCCAGATATCTAGTGTAAAACGAATGCATCACTATGCCCATCTGTCAACATGTGTAACAAATCATGAATAATGTGATACCGTACAGCATGAGGAAAACACATCTCCATGCATATATGTCATGTGTGCATGTCAATGCAATGTATCTCAGAGATTGCACTCATGTACTCATACTCTCTTAGAGTACTCAATCTCATTGTCTCGCATTCTCTCTCACTATGCCCAGCACACTCAATCACTCAGCGCTATACAATACCTGCTGCGGCGTGAAGCCCGATCCCTATTTATAGTCGACTGCGCTAACTGGGGGTGTACAGACTCATGAGGGGCTCTTACAGCCCAAGCGCTATAAGCACGGACATGCTGCACGGACAACTCACGTGCCATAATATAAAGATCTAGATTCGCACGGCCAACTCACGTGATGCACGGCCAACTCACGTGCAATAATAATATAAGGATCCGCACGGCCAACTCACGTGCAATAATAATATAAGGATCCGCATGGCCAACTCACGTGTTGCACGGCCAA
>AWOL01S0036366.1:107425-120440 GCA_000715115.1 Nicotiana otophora | reverse complement strand
AAAATGATGATATGATGTATCAATAAATAACAACAGAGACTGAGATATGATATGCAATGAAATGAATATGACTGAGTATGAATTTTTATTTTTAAAATAAATATTTCACAACAATATGACCTCTGTGGGTCCCAATAATACTGGCACATAGCCTCAACATGAACTTTAATATGCTTGTCAGCTCAATTTCTTTAACTCATAAAATCACATGGAAAATGCCAAGATCATTTAACTACAAAATTTTACAGAAACAATTATGTCACAATTTCTATAGTGCACGCCCACACGCCCGTCACCTAGCATGTGCGTCACCTTCCAACAATTTACGAAATACATATATTCAGGGTTCATACCCTTAACTCTAAAATTAGAAGAGTTACTTACCTCGAACAAGCCAAATCCAATGTTGAACAAGCTAAACAATGCTCTAGAAATCCCATTATGCGCGTATCAACTTCCAAATGACTCGAATCTAGTCAAAATAATTTGATTCAGCCCACAAAAATTATAGGAATTAATTCCATATCAAAATACTAATATTTTCCAAAAATCCGAAATTGCGCTCCAAATATTACCCGTGGGGCCCACGTCTCAGAATCTGGTAAAAACTACAAAATCCGAACCCTCATTCAACCACGAGTCCAGTTATACCAAAATTACTCAAATCCGACCACAACTCGGTCTTCAAATCCTCAATTTAAACTAAGAGGGTTTTCAAACTTTTCCAACTTAATTCACCAATTAAATGATAAAAACAACCATGGATTCGGGTAATTTAACTAATATTTAATTAAGAACACTTACCCCGTTGTTTCCTGTGAAAATCGCCCAAAAATCGCCTCAATCCGAGCTCCAAATCGTTAAAAATGAAAAATGGGACGAAGTCCTATTTTCTAAACTTAAACTTTCTGTCCAGGCCTCTCTTCTTTGCGAACGCGACAGGCCTCTCGCGTTCGCGAAGTACAACTCGACTGCCCACAAATTTAACTCTTCGCGAACGCGAAGCTTTGCAAATCTTACCCTTCGCGAATGCGACCACGGCTTCGCAAACGCGAAGCTTTACCAGCTCGGACCTTCGCAACGCGAATGCCACCTCGCGAACGCGTAGAACAAGAACCCGGGGTCCCCAATCGCCTCACTCCTCTTCGCTAACGCGACACCTCTCATGCATTCGCGATGCACACATAGACCATACCTTTGCGTTCGCGTTCGCGTCCTCCTCTTCGCGAATGCGAAGAACAAAACCTCACACTCAAAAAACACTCTTCGCAAACGCAAGGGCCACTCGCGAACGCGAAAGAGAAAATCAGAAAAGTGCAGCAACAGATATCAGCAATCTCACTAAGGCCAAAAATGATCCGTTAACCCCCCGGAACTCACCCGAGCCCCTCGGGACCTCAACCAAATATAACAAAAAGTCCTAAAATATCATACGGACTTAGTCGAACCCTCAAATCACCTCAAACAACGCTAAAACCATGAATTACACCACAATTTAAGTCTAATGAACTTTGAAATTTCTAGTTTCTACAAACGACTCCGGAACTTATCAATTCACGTCCGATTGACATCAAATTTTGCACACAAGTCATAAATGACATAACAGAGGTATTTAAATTTTTAGAATCGGATTCCGATCCCGATATCAAAAAGTCAACCCCCGGGTCAAACTTCCCAAAAATTTAACTTTTGGCATTTCAAGCCTAATTCTACTACGGACCTCCAAATAATTTTTCGAACACGCTCCTAAGTCCAAAATCACCATACGGAGCTATTGGAATCATCGGAATTAAATTCTGGGGTCGTTTACACATAAGTCGACATCCGGTCACTATTTTAACTTAAGCTTTAAACCTTGGAATTAAGTGTTCCAATTCATTCCAAAACCTCACCGGACCCGAACCAATTACCCCGGCAAGTTACACAATAACTTTAAAGCTCAATTTGAGCAATAAATAAAAAAATAGGGTTATAATATTCAAAACGACCGGTCGGATAGTTACACTTAATAAAACGATCCCTAAGAGTTGCAACTAATTAGTGAGCGCGTTTAAATGAAACTTTTCGTACCTGCAAAACCTTGATGTCATGAATATCAAGGTCCAAGGAACATTGGAAACCTGCAAATATAAAATGCTCTTTTTTATCATATGGTTAAAAGTATTTGGTTTCCTGCTTTTATTTCCCTTATTAATGTGTTATATATACCCAGAAAGTACTTATTCAAGAAATGCAAGGTAGTTAAATTACTAAAAGCGGAAAATATATTAATATGACATCTATACTAAAAATAGATTTTTATTTTTATTTGTTACTTTAAGCATATTAAGAGAAGATAATTTTTTTTTCTGTTATACCCACAATATTTATTATTCATTTTAAATTATTTTTTCAAATCCAATAAAATATACATCAATTAATATGGGTATCATAGTGAATTATGTACTTTATTTATTATTTTTAAGGGGCATAAAAAGTCAAAACGTGTCAAGTAAAAATCAACGGAAAAAGTACTTTTGTTTCATTGGAAATAGATTTTTCAACAAGTTCTTTTACATGGGGAAAACAGTAGGGGAAAAAATGCCCTTCAACTTTCTTGTTTTCTACAGAATGTTTTCGAAGTGAAACTGCTTTACAAATTTCAAGAATATCAGTCCCACAAAAAGGGAAAAGGAACATAAATTTAGATGTGCACCATTCAATGCACCATCATTAAAACATAAAATAACATGTCAATTCTCAATTAGTTCTTCATTACTTCATATTTTTATATAATCATATAATTGTATGCGACATTTACTAACTCAAATAATTCAAATTCATGTTAAGTCGGGCCTATAAAAGAAGAAGTAATTCTTGTAGGGGCTCCTCCATTTTTAAAAATCGAAACCGAGATTTCTAATTAATAACAGATGGATTCTATAAATCCGAGCATACCCTTTGAGAATCTTGATTATAGGCAAGGTCAGCTCCGATGTATTCACTAGTAAGGCATGTGCCTTAGGCCCTCAATTTTGAAGGACCCCATTTTTTAGAAATAATTTATATTATATAGGTATTTAAAATATAGTATTTCCGTATAAAAGTAGAGTTTTTCATATAAAAGAAAAACAAATATAACTTTATATCGTAAAAAGGTAGAATAATAGATTTTTAATAAAATATATATTATATTATAAATTTCTTTTAAAGATTTAGGCTTCATATTAACCTTTGGTTTTAAGTCATACATGTGCCTGAGCCATCCCTGATTATAGGAGTACTTTCTATGGGATTTTTCAATTTCTAATACTCAAAATTAAGATATTTGATTAACAGTAGAGAGATCCTATTAATCTCAGCACATCCTTTAATAATTTTGATCACTTCATATCAAATTGATTAAGAAATGGCCAAAATTTTGGCGGTTGGGAGAAGTGGCATAGCTACATACAACGAAGGATGTTCAGTTGAACACTCTTCAATAAAATTATACTATGTATATAAATTTTATATATCTCTTAACGAAATTTCTGATTTCGCCGCTGGTTGAGAGACCTGGTGGTTCCTTAAGTCACATTATGAAAAAGATACATACTAGTATTGTGAGGTAAAAAGGTAAAAGAAGTGGCAAAGGATGATGAGATAGATTAGTTATAAGTCAAGACAAAGTTTGATGTAAGGAAGCAAAGGAAAAGATGAGAGGTCCATGCGTGTATGTTCTTTGTTGGAATGTGATTTTGATGGAAAGGACAAGCTGCTGCTATCTGGTCTTCCAACTTTTTCCTAAGAAATATACGAGTAGTGAAACGTGTGGGTGCCCTTTTTGACAGCTTGTTATTATTATAAAGATTTGTATATATTAAAAGTGGTTTTCAGTTTCAGATAGCTAGCAGTCCACTCATTATTTTTCAAATGTTACCCCAACTTTAGACAAGAGAATATGTTTGTAGTACTCTTACACTTGTTTATATTTGCTACTCATCAGTAGTTGGAGGAGCATGCATGCTTTACCTTTGTTTTTTTGTTATGTTCTCTTTCTTGCATTCAATCCGTGCTTTCTTGTTTTCTTCCTCTATTTCCTCTACTTGCTTTCTATCTTTACAATACACTCGTGTACATGTTCTCTGACCTCACACATATTTCCTACGATGTCGTATCCGTAAGCAGTGTCAATATTTGAACAAAGTTAAAAATGAAATTACTATAATTGTATTGGTGAAAAAATAAATATGACACGTGGATTAGTGATATGTTAACAGGTGGCATTTGAATTAAACCAGTAAAGAAGGATGACGAGGCGTGGGTGACACCCACGGGATTGTTACAAAGATACCGTATCTGATAATTTGGGGAAGAAGAAATAGGCACGAGATGCATGATTGAAGACTAAAAGAGAGGAAGATTCATTAATAGCTACAAATATGAAAAAGGGATCAGCATAATCCCTGATTATAGGCAATTGTCTATTATTATCATAACTGTTATAAATAATTCAAATAACGGGCAATTAATGTAGTTAATGTTAGTAACGGGCAGAAATTAAGTAGGGCAAAGCAGTTACATATTGTACCTTATATAAATTCCTTTTACCATATTTTGTACGATCATCAAGGAATTCACGTATATATACAATCAATCTTTTATTTTTATTTCTCTGCTTTGTTGAAGATTCTCACTCTCAACTTTTGGAAGGAAGCTACAATTATCAATAAGATTTCCTTTTCTTTACTCATTGAATATTTAGTTTATATTATTTTTTATTCTTCTATATTCGGAAAAGTGTAGTAAAATTGGTTATTAGAAATCCGATTTATTTCAATATTTGATTTGACCACAAAAATTATTTTTTGATTAAACAAATTGGTTCCTTTATCGGGAATCTAATAATCTTTTCACTTTCCATATTTTTACTTTAACAATGAATTATGTCTAGTGTCTATTACAAATGAAATTGTAAGTGATGGAGATCAAGGAAGGCAACAAAGTGGAACTCCACCACACCATATACCCACAAATAGTCCACAATGATCACGTAAAAATTCACCTGAAAGATATGCTAATCGTAACGTTGGACATCAAATTGACGAACAAACAAATTGTTTGATCAGAAAGTATAACTTTCGGTTTAAACTATTGTATTTATGTAATGATGGGTTAAACCTAGTTAATGCTAATGTCTCTAAATGCTAATTCTGAATTTTTGGATAATGTGAAACAAATCTAGTGGGAGACTGACAATAACATACGTTAAATATTCTAAAATGTATGAGCAATAATAGAAGAACTACTAGCAATAAATAACAATAAATGGCATTTAAGTAAATAAGAGGAGTGGTTCGCCCAATAATGAATAAACTAGATGATTGTTCTTCCTGACAATGATGAGTGACAGATAAATTCTAGAATGTTCGAACTATTCTCGGATCTAATGGTAAAGTGTGGAATAATATAAATAAGAATCTCGATGAAAAGGTATTCTTTGTATCTTTTACATGAGAGAGAAACTTTATCAGAAGTCTATGCTTTTTTAGTGAATATCACATGCCCCTTTCCTTATCTTTTTTCCTATTTATATTGGTCATAGCCCAAAACAAAACTTTAATAGTACATGTGCCCAGAATAACCTTTAGAATATTTCCTCTATTATACTATTTTAAAAATTAGTCGTTACAGTCCTTTCCACAGTGCTCAACCTCGGTCATTGCTGACATCCCGACCACGAGTTTTATCGTTTTATGATCGACCTCGATTGACTCTTCCCTCGATACTACTTCGCCCTAAATACTCGGCGGTAGATTTTGACATATACAGTTAGTCCCTCCGCTTATTGAGGTTGTCCTCATACGAACTCGATGAGCGGATTTTGTTCGTTTTGGTCAAGAAGAGTGGGCGAGTGGATCGGGCAGTTAAGTTTGGGATGAACTGGCAACGTGGCCTTTCGTGAGCCGCAACTTTCGGGGTTACGTCTTTTCTGCACTAGAGTAACGTCCTGACATCACGCGTCATCATGGCACATTTTTCCGATGCTTTGCGTCGTTTCCCGTATGACTGTCAGTTGGGGCTGCCATTTCGATTCCAGTGCTGGGTAATGATGGCATAATCTCTTGGTTTTGATGCCCAAATTCTTATAAATAGAGATGTGATGATATTCATTTGTTCTTTACGTATTTTTCTCATCAAAACCTTGTGCCTTCTGCTCCTTCTTCCATTGACCTGTGTCTTCTTTCCTGGTCTTAGTGACTCATGTTGCTTCTAATCCTTCTTTACCTGAATATCCTTCCTCTCATCAAAATTATAGCTAATGTATCCTCTGGTTCCGGTGTGAGAACTGACCTTGTCCCTTTGACTTTGCTTATGCCTCCTTACGCTGATGGCTTCTCTATCGCAATCGAAGATGAGAATTTTCCTACGATGGAGGAAATAATTCCTCGTGGCGAGAAAGTTAGGTCTGACTTCTCGAATGAGCCTGAAGACGAGCCTGAGGTCTCTGAGTCGGCGATGAAAGAGTCCAATCTAACAGAGCTTAGGAAAAAATTCAACATTCATGCCCGCATTGATTTGGTCCCAACAGGGCGCGATGTGATACAAATCCACCGCCCGGGTATTGTGTGTTCTATACATATCCCTTCCAGGTTGCTAAATTTGCGAAGTTGGTCGGGGTTGAGATCACACTCCGGCATCTGATGCATCTCTTCGCCCCTAGTTTCTATATGGGGACAATGTTGAACCTTCGCCATCGAGGAGGCAAATGCCCGGTGGTGAAGATGGATGACAAGAAAAATTGTCAGTTCTGGCATAATTTCTTTTTTGTCAGAACCGAAGATGTGGTGGCCAACGCGGACGGCTTCCCCAAGACTTGGAATTACACTCGTAAGCGTCTATTCTTCTTTTGTTAAAACATTTGATCTGTCTATTTTAGTCTTAGGCTCTAAACTTTTGTTCCCTCTTCGTGCAACCAAGACTACGCCCCCTCCACTGGTCGGAGACATTTCTGACTGGGTTGGCTAGGTACTGCCTCACATCGTGGGAATTTGTGAGTGGCCAGGCTATTTAAAGAAGTTCGGGTCTGCTCTTTCCTTAGCCGATGAGTTTATCTATATATATTTTTGCTGTTTTGGCCTCATGGTTGCCTACTTATTATAATCTGATCTTGGTGGTGGTGATAACCTTACTTTGATTTTTCTTTTCCAGCCCGAGGATTTTCAAGGAGGCCGGGGGCTCTTCCTCTTGAATTTCGTAAGAGGAAGGTCGCCTCCTCTTCAGCGTCTAGTCCCACTGTGACTGCAGCTAGGCCTGTTCGATCATCTGCTTCTATTCCTTTCTCAACCGCGGCCAGGTATGCTCGGACGTCGACCCCATCTACTGCTGCCTCAACATCGATTTCTTCTTCATCTGCGGGTATTTCGACAGTGGAGCTTTCGGCTTCTCCCTTGCACCGTCTTGTAGATGAAGAGGAGGAGGAGTCGCCAAGCAGAGGGAATTTGGTTCCCCGTAAGAAAAGATCGGTGGACGTTGGTGATGGGGTCGCCCGGGCGGTAGATTCAGTAATTGATGATTTTGTCATCAGTGAGACGACGACCGTAATACTTGAGTACAACGTCGAGCTAGCATCCGATGTTCGGATATCGGCGGAGGCTGTTGAGGGCGTAATTTTTCCCTTTGCGGCGGTAGGAGCCGAAGGGCCGATTATTGTGGCTTCCGATAATTTGAGGCAGGAGGGGCCGTCGACTTCTTCACCGGCTAACGATACTTCTTTGTCGGTCGATAAGAGAGGCAAAGGCCTTGTCGAGGATATCTACGAGACGGGTTCTGATCTCGATGCTGACGAGATAAGGATGATAGATGAGGGATTTACCCAACTGGAGGTGAGATTGGAGGGGTCCACGCGGCCTATTACAATCCCCACGGATCAGGATTTATTAAAAGATACAAAGACCGTGGTTCCTGCCCTCGGTCCCCTTTGCTCAGACAAGGAGGGTCAAACTCTCCAAGAGCTGAAGGATGCTACCTTATCGAGGAACATAGCCGGCCTCGCTCTCAGGGTAAGTTTTTCGACGCTTCTCATTTTTGCTCGTTATGTTCAACATTTAGGCTTTGTTCTTACTCTGTCTGTTTTCTTTTTCTTTCTTTTTCAAACCGTGATCTTTGAAATTGAAAGCGCCCGAAGAGAGGAGAGGCGTAAGGCTATTTTTATGAAGTTGCAGCAAAATATCGCGAGTACCGTGGCAAGCACCGGGAAATGTGTAGGCGGTTTGGTGAGAGCGGCAATTTGCAGGCCCTTCTAGATGAACTCAAGGATAAGGATGATGAGATGTTGAGGGTCATCGAAAAGTATAGTCCTTGAGGGGACGCTAATAAATAAAGAGGAAGAGCTCGAGGTTGGCAGGGCCGTGGAGGCTCAATGTGGCGATCTCCAGGCATAGGTGGTCGAGCTACACAGGCAGTTGGAGGAGTGTCGCCTGCAGATGGAGGTTCTTTACAGTGAGATTACTGAGAAGCAAAACGAGTTGGAGAGGGCAGAGTGTGCTTGTTCAACGGCTTCGAGGAAAGAGGAGGCCCTTGAGGTGGTGATCCGGACTCTTCATTCTGAGCGAGAGATTGATTTGGAGACGGCGAGACTTATAGAGGAGCAACTCGATGAGAGGATTGAGGAGTTAGAGAAGGACAACTCCCTCCTGCAGGACCAGGTGGCCGCCTTAGAAGCTGAGAAGGCTCAAATGCTTGTGCAGCCATGATCTTCTCACAATTCAGATTTCCTAAATGTTCCCCGCGCCTGTACGAAGAATGGATTCACACTGAGGCTCAGTTGGATGTGTTTCGAGATTTGCATATGACGGGATCTATTCTTGGGTACCCCTTGAAGATGCTCGTGTCAAGGCCCGTGAAACTCGAATCACTTGCGGGTATGATCCTGCTACATCAGAGGCCGATGACGATGAGAGGGACATGGGTGTGGACCAGATCGAAGAGGACGCCTGGTACGAAGACGCGTAGCCTGAATGCGATGGTAATGGTGAGGGCGTAGATGGAGATGGCCCAGATGGTCAAGTTGGTGGTACTGATAGGCCTGGCGACGACCAATAGTTTCCTTTTTCCTTCTTATTTTTGCTGTGAACTTGTGCGTATTTTCTAGGCGTCTTCACGAGCCTTTGTAAAACTATTCTAAGAATGACATGTAAACTTTGTTATTTGTACCTTATTCCCTTCCTGCAGTTCGTACTTGTATGTTTTTTGATTTTATCTCTAGTCTTATGCTCGGCCTTCTTGCTGAACTTTACCCTTGTATATTTACCAAACACACAATGCTCACAAAAATTCAAAACTTGATTTTTGTACCTATTCAGCAAATTTTGCTAACTCAACAAAGACAATCCCTTATCACTCATATGACCAAGTCGCAAGTGCCATAACTGAGACTAATTTAGATCACTTTTCCCAAAAGCTACAACAACTTCCCCTTCAATTACACTGGCGTGAAGATGATATAATTTAGAATACAGTTTACCCTTCATTAGTACCATGGAGCCTTTACACACTTTAAGTATTCCATTATCGGAGTGAAATTCATACCCTTGATCATCTAATGTCGAACGAGAGATCAAATTTCTCTTTATCCGAGGAACATGCCAACACTTAATGATTCTGATAATTCCATCGAACATTCTCAATTTGATGTTACCAATCCCCTCTACTGGTAATGAATTATCATCTCCCATGTAGACAGTCCCACTCATTTGCTTGTAAGTTGCAAACCAATTCTTATGTGGACACCTGTGAAAAGTAGCACCAGAATCAAGAACCCAAGAATTCTGCTCATGACTAGAACTTACACCACAGACTTCCCCTACATAGTCACTATCATTAGAATTTATTCCAGTGTCAATAATATTTGCCGAATTATCTATTTCTTGCTTCCCTTTTTTCTCCTTCAGCTTAGAACAATCTCTCTTGTAGTGACCTTGCTCCCCGCACTCATAACAGTTTTGCTTCCTTGATCTAGATTTTGATCTGGCGGTTGACTTTTTCCTATTAAAGTACTTTTGTTGAGTTCTTCCTCTAATCACAAGACCCTCACCCTCAATTTTGCTGTCTGAAAAGCTCTTTTTCAATTCTCTAGATTTTAGTGCATTACTAAAATCTTCAGTGAAATGCTGTCTTTCCCATATAGCAGCGTATCGGCAAAAGTATCATAAGACGATGGTAAAGAACATAACACAATCAAGGACTGATCCTCACTCTCAATTTTGCTATCCACGTTCTTCAGGTCCATTACAATTGAATTAAACTCATCAAGGTGAGTTTTAACAGGTGTACCTACATTCATACGGAGATTGTATAACCTCTTTTTCAGGTAGAGGCGGCTTGTCAGTGATTTCTTATAATACAGATCTTCCAGCTTCTTCCATGCCATTGCTGCAGAAGTTTGTTCAGCAATTTCCCGAAGAACGCTATTTATAACGCTCATGAAAATCGCACTCAAAGCCCTCTCCTTCAGGTCAACCTTCTCTGTCTCTTTCATCTCTTCAGGAAAATACTCAACAATTGCCTTCCATAACCCTTGTAACACCAGGGACGATTTCATCCTAATCTTCCATAGACTGAAACTAGACCCCCGTCAAATTTTCTACTTCGTACTTTGTTGAAGATGATGAAGACATCTTAACCTAGATTATATGTAGAAACCCCAACCTTGCTCTGATACCAATTGTTGCGGAAGATCGTAGGTCAACTAGCACACAATCACATACAAAGCAAATAGAGAAGAAAATCAACACAAGGATTTAATGAGGTTCGGCTAAGCCTAATCCTCGGGGCAGAAGTAGACAGATTTTTCCACATTGAATGAGAAGAAAAACACAATATAATTTATAGAATCTCCAACTACAACCCCTATATATAGAGATAGTCCCAAACCTATAAGAGAAAGGTTTCCCAATTTGACAAGGACAATAGCTTTTCATTTCCCAAATCTATTAGGACAATGAGACGTACAACTTGATATATGTACATGAAAAAAAGATTAGTAAACCACCAAGCAGTGGCTGAGCCACATACACCAAAGGGGTGTCAACCGACACCCCTTCGCTGGAAACTTACACTGTATAACTAGGTAAATTTTTTAAAATATGCATATATATATATTATATAATGACACCCCTTGACTTCTTGATAAGTTTATTTCTTTATGTTTTGACTCCCCTTAATAAAAATTCTGGTTCCGCCACTGCCACCAAGGGCCAAGTATGGTGGGATGGTTGGATTTCACCATCCTTAAACAGTGATTTTGGATTTGAACTTTGAAAATGAAGAATCTTTCAATTCGAGAAAGCTTTATTTTGTTAGTGTGTTATATTTGACATGAATCTTAATTAGTATGGCTAGTAGGTTATGAATAGTATGCGTTTACAAATATAGATCGATTAACGACAAACATGAAAGAAATATGTCACACAGCAGATAGAGCAGGCCCACCATATAATAGTGTAGGACTACTTCATGGGATTTGGCTGGGACTGTTCCCTTGGAATTACATGACATTAAGAAGCTAAGGAAGGATGATGATGTTATCCTCATTTTGAACTTAAAGGAGTAGCCAAAAGAACTCTCACAAAATAAAGACATTTGTCTCAACCAGTAACATGGGATTGTCAAGAAATGGCTCAAAGGATGGCCGGGGAATTGCAGGGTTGGAGTAAAGGCATGCTCAGGATTTTAAGTTTTATGAGTTTAATATTTAAGTTTTTTGGCATTAAATTCATTATATTTTTAACATTATGAGTTTATATTTATTAGTATAATTTTAGTGACTTTTTATACATAAAATTATACATTGCACCAAAAATACTAAGTTCAAATGAAACGATAGCGAATAATTATATCAGCTTTTAGTCGGGGCCGGTGAGGGGAAGTGAAAGGGACAAAGCATGGTAGTGTAGTTGGGGAAATTAAGCATGGAAATCAGTTATCTTTGTCTTGATTGAAGGCACTAGCTAGACCAAAGTGAAACTACAGCTTTGCTAACAACATGCATGTGTACCGTTGGATAATTTAATCATCGTGCGCCTAGTTTTGAATTGCATATATAACTCTGTTCTGTATTTAAGCTTATTTCACACATATTTATATAGTTATACCTCAAAATACTGAGTTATACCAAGCTCTTGAATTAATTATTGGATAATTAAGCCACTGTTGATGGGTGATATATTAACACTTAAATAATTCACGTTTACCAAGATGCACTAAGCTTGTAAAAACTTTACTCACAGAAAGTAAAAAGAATAATTATCGAGGATTGTCCATTAAAGGCAGAAAGCAAATATAGAAACCAAATACAATCCATAAATAAAGGGGTTAAAATAATTGCAACTGTGAAAATGGTACGTAGCACAATAATTTAAGTTCCTTCGTCCAATGTATAATTGTCGTATATTATTATACAACAGTTAATGGAAACAAGAGAGACCATTGTTCATCAATGTATCATAAATAATTGAAACAATAGAAAAGCACAGTAGAAGAATCACGAAAAAGGAAAGAAAATGGAAAATATGGATTATGTGGAGATTAAGTAAGAGTTTGGACATAAGAATTGTAAAATTCGAAAAAATAGTGAAAACTATTTTAAAGTGAAAATGATATTTGAAATTTAGAGTTGTGTTTGGACATAATTTCAGTTTGGGTTATTTTTGAAATTTTATGAGTGATTTGAGTGAATTTTGAAAAACAGTTTTTTGCAGTTTTTTAAATTTTCGAAATTTTTAAAATGCATTTTCAAGTGAAAATTAAAAATTTTATAAACAAACGCTGATTTCGAAAAAAAGTGAAATTTTTTAAAAAAAATTTCCATCAAATTTTATGTCCAAACGGGCTCTTAAGCATAGCAAGATTTGAGAAATTTTACTTTATGAGTCACACAACAAACACTAATTGTATGAGACCTCTTTAAATTTGACAATTGGAGTACTGGTCCCACTTTATTAATTTTATAAATTCTTATCAAATTCAGATATTCTTCTACTCCCTCCCCCCC